>JALBCR010001726.1:0-149031 GCA_030710515.1 Abscondita cerata | reverse complement strand
TCAGTATTGCTTCGTTCCAGTTACATTGTTGCTATCTATGCTTGGTGCGTACATAATCCCAGACCCTTTCCGGATTAATAACAAATTCAGTTACAATTTTGTTTTATATAGTTACAATAATCACGGTTTATTACAGTTTTTTCATATACAATGTTATGTTAAAAATAGTAAATTTGAGTTCAAAATAGTTTTGAATTGATAATCTTAAATACATAATACATAATACCAACAACCGTTGGTAGCAGAACAAATGTTGTTAAAGTACACATATAAATAGTAAATTATATACAGTATGTATTTTGTTACTACACAGTGTAATGATGGCATGAACGTTGGGGACATTTGTCAGTTATCTGCACGACTTTCGCAGGATCATCCATATATCTATACATACCACATCAGCTTCTTTGAAACATATTGGTAAATATGTAATAAAAAGGATTAAGTATAGATTTTGATATTTCATTCATAACATTCTTTTTTAAAAAGTAAGCTTGCTTGCTCTCCAATTTAGCTTTAATAAATATCCTGAAGGTGCATATTGTTTAAATTAAGAAACTCCCAATCTAAAAACCCTTGATTGTTAATTTTGCAATTAATTTTGGAAAATATCTTGAATAAACTGCTAAAGCATCAAAAGATTTTCCAATTGATTGATAAATATTAACTTCTTCTTGTGAATAAAAAAAACCCGCAAGATTCACAAACATAATATGCATAAGCAATACCCGATTACATATTTTGTCTGTAGTCCGCACAAATGTATATTTGGCATTCAATTTTGAAAACATGGCTGATCAGTCTATTGCATTATTAAAATGAAAATTTAACATGTTTGAATTTTCTGAAAATTAATATTTTTATGAAACATAAAAAAGGCAGAAAACAAAACTTGAATAACGGTTAGAATTAATTGTTGGACCATGTTTTTATATGTAGACATTTTGAGTACCGTCTAGAAATCGGAAGCAACGGTAGTAAGACAGACAAATTGTCAAAGAAATACATTTTTAAATTTTGCAGCCAATTTTTTATATTATTATTTGATGCAGAATTTAATTACCTATTCGTTTATATATCATGAATTCATGTTTCTATACCTAAACTGAATGATTCTCATGTTATCTGCTTTTTCAACTTCATTTTTATTGTGTTATCTGTTTTTTTTTCTACTTATTTGGGAGATGATGTAGTAAATTAATAAAGTGCTTTGCAATTTGTTTGCTGCCCTTCCGTATGATATCTAAATTTATTGGTTTCATCTTCAATAAAACTCTAAACTTCCAATCATAAACATGTTTTCCAATAAAAGAAATAATTTTGCGACAAGGAATAACGTTAAACAATTTAAAAAAAGTAAACTTTATCTCCACCCACTGTATCATAAGCAAACCTTCCAGTTTCAGTTTTTCTAAAGTTTAGCTTTGATTGCGTTGTTAATGCCAAAAATTTAATGAATTAATTACAATTGCCTAAATCTATTTAGAAAAATCTTTCTTTATAGGAAAACCCGGCTCTATAACATAAAGGAATCACAAATTCGATTCAAGGAGGATGTTCATTCTGTATGTTAGGTCATCCGTTAACAATAAAAAGCCTGACAGGATCGTCCTAAGATTGATTTTGCAATGCATTTGGTGTGTGGATCCGAGACTCTCTTTTAAATGTTGTTCAGAGGAGGACCCCAGGGCTGTAAATTTTTTTTTATGTTAGTGTTATTCTACTTTGTCTATCCTTCTAAAGATGAATTTATTTCTTTTTCTGTCGGATATCAGCAAGGAGGCCTCTAAAGTTCATTCTGTTTAGCATTACTATACAACCTATTATTCAAAAATTGATGTTGGAGTTGCATCTTTCTTATTTTGATGACAGGACACTTTGTAGGGATTTGGCAGCTGTCATTGCATATTTCAAAGGCTGATTCAAAATTAAAAAAAATCGTTAAAGTGCTAAATATTCTTCATGTTCTAAATATGTCGAGTTTCCCAGGAATCTCTCTGGCATGGAAGCTGATACTTGATGAAAAAATGGAACTTTTGGGTGCCTCTTTGATAAAGTATCTACAAGAAAAATTCACGAACAGCAACGCCCTTGAGATGAGACTACTTTTAAATAGATCTCATATAGCATATCACTTACTGCGCAACATATTTAAAGAAGCTTTGGACATGGATTTTAAGATAACCTTTGAGAAGATTACAAATTCTCTGGCCAAACAAATAATGGAAGGTTCCGTCTTTTCCGGTAAAATATGGCGGTCTTGGAATTCGAACGATTATGGACGTTTGTTTATCAAGTTTTGTCATGCGTTAATATCATGTAGAGTCTTGTAACGTCAATATACCGAGTTACTAAGAACAACAGTCAAATTGCTTTACAGAACGAGGCAAGGAAGCTTTTAGGATAAACCCATTTTCAATGTCCAGTGGAACTTCTTTGTGACCTTCCCGTCGTTAAATTACGATTTGTTTGTTTAAATGCGTTTTATTGTCGCTAGAATTTGCTTTTTGCAGATTTAATTCGTGACTTTGGCCGTCACACGTTTAAATTTGATTTAACGTGCTTGCTTTTGCCCGAAATTTTCGCTCTTGCTGGTTTATTTACGTTATTAAGGGCCGATTAGCTAGCAATTTGCTTGACATCCAGAACATATTTATTGATTTTTTATTTATTTGTTTTATGATTTTTATTGATTTCGTTGATTTGTTAAATTACACTTTGTTTCTTGCCCGAGATTTTCGCCTTTCAGCAACAAATTGGTGCATTTTCATTCACAATTTTTTACTTTGGCGGCATTATTCTTGTGGTACGTGCAGTCCGCTTAAAAATCACTGCTGTATTCATTCATTAGTCGACAAGTCTTCCTAGAGCTAAAATGTGCGTTTAACACACCATTCTGAACCGAAGGTTTATAAATATTCCGCTCGAGTTGAAGTTAATGGGTCAGCTACCTAATTCGTTTGCAGTTGTTATACGATTTTCGTTCATAATATAATGTATCTTCAATATAGCTGGGATTAACGCTTAATAATTCAGATTCGCTATTAAAAAGCCGTTTGTAAAGAATTTTTGCTTGTTTTGCATAAATTTGGTTTATGTTTTTTCATGAGGAGAAAGCCATTGTGATGAAATGGTCAATATATTTGAAACGACACGTCTTTTCAGGAAATTATAAAAAAATTCTTTTAATATTGCAGACGACATAACTGACTTTTCAAATTTTGACCACATTCGGGACTACTTTTACACACATGGTGGGTGGAAACCTCTAAGTCTTTCGTTTACCAACAGCTTGGCTCTACAGGTATTTATACTTTGCGTTAAAGAACTATTTGCGTAATTGAATTTTATTACTTTGACAAAGAGAAATTAAATCAGCTTTGTTACCGAAATACATTTTGTACATTTAGTGAAATGAAACTTTGTCGTTTGTTTCATTGTGAGAATTACTTTTGCATTTAGTGACTGAGATGAAAATCTGTTATGACTTACTATGATTGCGTTTGTTTTATTTTATGTGCCATTGTCCCAGGCCAATTTTGTTAAATTCGTGTTGTAACGACCAGGAACGTGTGCAATCAGCTTCCGGATAAGAAGTCATTAACTTTTGTATTAAATCTAGGTTTGTTAAATTTTTTGATTAGAAATCACGTGATTAGTAAGATACTATTATAATTTTTTTGTAAGTATTCTTCCTTGTTTAGATTTTAGCTTTATTATTTTTTTATTATTATTGTGTTTCAAATGCGATGATTTATTTTCTTTTAATACATTATGATAATTTTTCATTTTACATTTGCTCCCGTTTTGATAACATTTTCAGATTTGGAATTTGTACTGAATTCAACGTAATTCGACAAAGTACCTACTTGAACGGACTTCTGAATATTGACCAATTTTGCAAACGACTTTTTGATACAACCCAGGTTAAATCACAAAAACTGGATCTTTTGCGGACCACGCCACTTTCTCCTTCACAGGCTACGCCCATTTTCCATTTTATGTGGCGTTTATTTATTAGCATTTTTGTGCACGTAACCTCTTACTAAAGGAACTGGGTTGAGCTTGTTATCAGCTGAAAATTTTGGAATACTTATTTAAATCTAGACGAGACAAGATATCAAGTCATATATTAAAGTCCGGACGTTGGTTTAATGTTTTGCCATCCCATCAGAAACTATTTGGGCCATTTTGGATGATAATAAATTTAGCATTGCCGTAGATATCAGGATAATAAATGATATTTTTGCCCCATTTCAGTAATATATGGTAACAAAGTCGAACTTAAATGGGTTACACGAAATGTCTTGTGCAAAGGGGTGAGATAACATGCAGACATTCGGCTATAAATGAATGAATTAAAAAATGCGTGACAACAGCACAGATCCTGTCCTACTTTACTATATGCTATATGGGTTCTCAAAAATCGTCATCCACTTAAGTCTGTAGACCGGCTTTTAATCTAGTGTACAATAATTTTTACTTTTAGTAAAATGGAATAATTAATTAGTTAGGCCTATTATTTTTTTACAGAAATTATTAAATATCTGGTTTATTAAAAAAAAATACTATTTAAAAATTTGTTACAGTTACACTTACTTTTAGAAAATTATAATTATATTTGATTTATATTAACGGAAAAATCAATTAATAAATGAAATTTTATGTATTAAAAAATTCATTTAAATGGAATTGCTGTTTGTAATTAATTCAATGAACAATTTAAAATAAAAAGTTTAATTTTCTATTAATCTAAACCGATTATTAATTGATTTTACTAAATGGAAGTAGCTGTAATAAATTTATTTAATTATTTTATTTTATAAAGAGTACTTTCTAATTATTCTAGAGCGTGAAGGAATCGATAACTAATTCAATAAAAGAAATGAACACAACTAAATCTTTTCCATTAATATAAACTTAATATTTTAGATTTTCTAAAGAGTAATTGAAAATGATTTCCATTTAATTTGAAATTATGTAGATTTTCTACATGAGAACAAGGTAATTTAAGTAGAGTGGGTTGATTGAATTAATTCAATAAATAAATAAAAAAAATAAAACTGTTTAATTTGGTATTAAAGTAGTAAACCAGATTCTTTTAAGATGGAGTTGACGTTTGAAAACTAAATAATTATGAGTGTAATTTAAGTGTGAAAAACTACGTTTTAATTATAAAAAATGAAATTTAAATTTGAGTTTTAAAATGTCAAGTTGAAAAGTTTAATCAACAAATCTGAACAAAAGATAAAAAAAAACAAAGATGTGGTATGTTAACTTTAAAATTTTATTCATAAACGTTAAAAATGCATTTAAAAACAATTGCTTTCTATAACTTATCAAAAAGAAAATAATTTTATGTTGCCGAGTTTTCCGTAAGTTAAATGGAACTTTATTTACCTATTTTATAAACATACACTATTTCCTACTTTTCATGTATTTCCTCCTGATAAGAAGGGTCGTAATATTTTTTCATAAATCTACTTAACCAAAATTTCAGCTCTCTATCCTAGTTTTGATTCTACAACTGTACCATAAAGCTTCTTCTAATTGTGTTTTTATTTATAAACAGTACTCGTAATTCACTCAAAACGTAAAATAGCAGTTATGTAACTAATTACAAAACGCAAGGTTTCGTTACGTGTTATATACAAAATTTTTATAATTTAAATGAAAACAAAAATGGAATCAAACGTATTTCAATTCAAAGTTTAATCGATATTTTCAAATAGTGTCACGATTTTCTAACTATAATTACTAACCAAAAGCACTTCTTTTATTGATTCCAAAAAATCCCACTTTACATGTCCAACTTAAAAAATATAATTCTTCATACGAAGCCAACACTTTTTGTATTTCGTACATAACAAAATAAAAAATAAACTAATGTAAAGAACAATAATTGTAGTTATAATAAAATTTCGATAACACAATTGGTTTATGTGTAAAATAAGTTACGAGGTTTAATGTGATCAAGAAGTTAAATCAAACTAGAAGATTAAGAGCTTAAAAAATCTAATTCAAAACTTAATTATAACTTAAATATAACTTAATTAACTTAACAAGTATTTAATATTCGTATGTGTCAGAAAGTAAACGTTTCACACTGTGCATATAAATATCGAGTTTATGTGATATTTCTGATATATAAAGCCGATTTTATTAAATACCTTCTTAAAGTGCACCGTTTATCTTCTAAACTTTAACTAATACTGAATTTGCATCTAAAGCTTTGCTGCCACGACACAATTTTTCGTTAATACATTTTCTTAATAAATTTTGTAAAAACACCAACAATAATTGTTAGTTTTCTAATGTAGTTTATATTAAGACAACTTATTTAATTTAATTATAAGCGTCATTTACTTAAAAAAACATGTAAGTTAAAAGCTAAATTAACATTTGGAATAAAATTTATGATTAATTAAGTGAGCTCACTAACAAGAAACATAAACAGTTTTGATAACGTGTTAATTTTTTTATAGTGTTCTTTGGGTGTGTAGAAATTGAGAGAAGAAGACGCGCTCCCCGAAATTGTATGTTTATATTTTTTTAAAATTAGTCTGAAAGGCAGAATCGAAACTACGGGTTCTACATGTATACAAAACTGTAGCGGATCATAATTTATTTATTTTTAACAATCATTAAATATTGAACAGTGTGCGTAAAGTTCTTCGCGTACACTCATGAAATTTAAAACTTGGACACCACAATTTCTGTAAACAAAAGTTTGCACATTATCTTATAGAAGGACTGGAGAATGAATCATTACACTAAGCACGTTTTAGAAAATAGGTAATTTACGTTGCTTACTTAATTTTTTCTTTGAAGAATATATTCGAAGGTATCGCTAATTAAACACCATAGCTCGATTAATTATCGAACCAAAATTTTGTTTTTAGGAAATGTTTACAAAATAAAATTAGAAATAATTTTTGATTTAAAAAACGTCTACAAGCAATAACTTTTAAATTAAATCAAAAAACTAAACATGGTTATTTGGGTTGACTGATTATTACTTATTTTTAATTAAATCTAACCTATTAATTATTGTAAGTTATTAAAAAAAATCACATTAAACTCTATATTCATAATATTTAGTCCTTACAAAATGTATATTTTATGACGTTTCATTTTTCTGTAGTTAATATAAAAAGTGAGAAATAAAAACTAAGGCAATTCTTATTGTCAACTTATATATATATTTAGTTTTTGACAAGAATTTGTTACATAATTATAATTAAGATACCAAGTTATTGTTTAAAATTAAGTAAAGCTTTTTTAAAATAAAGAGTATTACTATATAAATAAATATAAGAAATCAATAATGGGTGTGACCTCGGTATTATTGATACATTCTTAGAGGCGTCTGATCGTAGACGCTATCCAACGTATCAATATAATTAATATTAATCGTTTTTTATGCGGTATCAATGGCTGCAATTAGTGCATTACGGTTTGCTGGTATACTTTTTGACCCTTGTTGTCTTCCGGATAACAGCAAGTATTCCATTTAAACATTCGATAATGTTAAAATCTGGGCTTTTGCTGGCCAGGGTAACAGCTCAGAAGTTATTTTCTCATGTCCAATTGCGCACAACCCGCCATGTATGAATAGGGCGTTGTCCTTTAACAACAAAAATACATTATGAAAATGTTAATTCAACAGATCCCGAACTATTTTGTGGAGAAAGTATAGTGAAATAAGAATACTTGCTTGTTGGAAAATATAATCTTCGTCTGGATAAAACACTTCGACGAAGGAACACTTAATAGTTTCAAAATATCTAAATACAAGCAAAATCAAGACGTCCATCGATAGCCCAACAAACTCCTGGACCCGCGCTTCTTATCCCCCCCACACATTCACAGAAAAATAACCACTTTGTTTTTTAGGACATATGTGATTATTTTCGTAACGAAATTCCTTCCATTCTAAAAACTTTTAGTGGTCCATCGTTGCCGCTATTGAACGTTTTTTGTCGCTAAAAATCACTCGATTCCAAAAAATTCCAAAGGTTCGTTCACATATAGCCTTGCAAATTCCAGACGACGTCTCATATTTTCGTCCCTGAGAACTGCTTTCGCAGCAGCATTATACTTCTTTATTCCCATCTCCCTTTAATCTATTTTGTGCAGTTATACGGCATCCGGGAAAATGTGTATCTGCTATAGCCCTGGAGTATGTAACAAATGGTTGTTCTGTTACGTAATGAAACAACTCGAGATCTTGAGCACGTGTAGATACTTTAGGTCTACCACTTCCGATGGCTCTTTCCAAAGTGTGTTCAAGATTCCATTTTACTCAGTAATGCCCTACGGTGCTTTTTGGTATATCTAACATACGTGAAATTTCACGCTATATTACTTTTTTCCGCTAATTCCGAAACAATCCGCGCTTTCAAATCAGCACCGGGATGAAATTGGCATTTTCACAGCATAAAAATTTTAAACTAAAATGAAATTTACATTCTTACTTTATTTATTGGTTCACACTACCCCTTCTCAAACAGTAGGTAATTGTTTATTTATTACATACTTCTAATGACCAATGTAACAACCCTTAAAGCAATATGACTCAAAGGAAGTAAATTAAACAAGCAAGGATATTATATTGTTATTGAAACTTATTCATAAAGTAAAAATATTTCCCTATAATGCTAATGGACAGGATTTTCTTTTAAGTATTAAGATTACAATAGAGGACTTGCAAACTTTCGAAAATATCTAATTATAAATATTTACATACCAATTGCGCTTTTACATAATAATTTCTTATGACCAACATACACGTTCTTGGTTTTTAAGTTGTCATAAATTTGATATGATATAAATTTGTGTTTCTAATATTATTTCACAAACTAATTTTTATTCCTCATAAAATTGTTGCTTAAGTTGTAAAAGCCCCATACACACCTGAACAACAAACCGAGCAACAAACATAACAACGAACCGAAAGTCAAACAGAACGACAAACGATCTTTTATGATTTCCACAATCCGAACAACAAACGGAACGTTTGTGCTGTTCCCATAATTATTTTCAGTAGTTTTTCCAGTTCATATATATTTATTATTGAGAAGAGAAAATTGCGGAAAACAGAGATAGTGCCAACCAAATTTTTACGCACAAAGAAGAGTAAAAAATTATAATTTACTTCGCTTTTTTTATTTTGGAAATTTCCCGCCCAAATGATGATAATAGGGACATCATTCTTTTCTTGCATTCTTAAACACTAATTAATTTAAAACTTATTTTCTTCTGTCAACTCCATAATATTACCTAAACACAACAAACCTACAAAAGGAAGGACAAAAAAAATAATTTAATTCTCCCGCATAAGTTTGTTCGCCGTTTTGTTTAGATTCGTCCAAACCTGCAAACGCATTCGCGCGCATTTTCTTTGATGTCGGAGAAAAAACCGACAAGGTGCGGGAACTCCGCTAACCGTTTGTGGAACAATCAGGACTTGGAACCTGTTCTAAAATTCATTACATAGCACCGTCCATATTAATGTTCCGATTGCCGTTCGGTTCGTTGTTCTGTTTGTTCCTCGGTTTGTTGTTCAGAAATTAATACAAAGCTTTACAATAAGCATATTAATATGAACTATATCTTATGAAAGAGTTATGTAACTATAATTAATGACTTAACGTCACGTTAGTAGATTCCATTTACTATTTACACATATTTTCATGGAACATTCGATAATTAACTATCGAGATATGATGACCTATACTTCACGGAGTTGTGCGTAACTGGATACAAGCAAATAACTTGGGCTGTTACCTGGTCAGCAAAAGCCCAGATTTTAACATTATCGAAAATGTTAGAAGTCGAATACTTGCTGTTATCCGAAGACAACAAGGGCCAAAATTACATACCAGTAAACCGTAATGCACTAATTGCAGCCATTGATACCGCATGGGAAACGATTAATATTAATTATATTAATACCTTGATAGGTCAATGAGCAGACGCCTCTAAGGAATGTATCAATAATAATGAGTCACACCCGTGTCTGTTTTCTTATATTTATTTATATAGTAATACATTTATTTAAAAAAGTTTTCATTTAATTTTTAACTATAACTTGGTATCTTAATTATAATTATGTAATAAATTCTTGTCAAAAACTAAATATACGTTGACAATAAGAATTGACTTAATTTTTATTTACACTTTTATAATAACTACAGAAAAAACTGAAACGTCATAAAATATACATTTTGTAAGGACTAAATATTATGAATAGAAAGTTTAATGATTTTTAAATCTTACAATAATTAGTAGGTTAGATTTATTTAAAAATAGAAAGTAATAATCAGTTAACCCAAATAACCATGTTTAGTTTTTTATTTAATTTAAAGATTATTGCTTGTATACGTTTTTAAATCAAATTATTTCTAATTTTTATTTTGTAAACATTTCCTAAACAAAATTTTGATTCAATAATTAATCGAGCTATGGTGTTTAATTAGCGATACCTTCAAATATATTCTTCCAAAAAAATTAAGTAGCACGTAAATTACCTATTTTCTAAAACGTGCTTAGTGTAATGATTCATTCTACAGTCCTTCCTGTAAGATAACCCCTGCTGAGACTACCTGCTGTTAGAATTGTAAATGATACCCCTTAAGCCCCCTTCTGATATTTACAAACTTCTATTTACAGAAATTGTGGTGTCTAAGTTTTAAATTTTATTAGTGTACGTTGAGTTTCTCTAATACCGGCGGACCAATTATAGAAATGCTATATTGTTCAAGGCATTTATGGATTAATTCCCGGTGTAATAAACGCCCTAACAGATTGTTAGGTTTATCAGAAAAAAAACAATTGTAAGTAAATTGATTTGTTACCTGGAGAACTATCGTGTTTAATGCTTGGTCGTGTAGTTCAGGATAAACAAATTAAGATAGGACGATCCTTGCGTATTTTTTTTGTTTTATTGTATGTTTTTAATGTTAGAAATGAATCGAACTGAGATGACGTTGTGAATTTCCAGTTTGATGCTAAGTGAATTATTTTGTTTAAAACAAAAGACTACAGTCTCATTTCCCATTTCATAAACCTTGTAAATCTGTAAATAGTCTTTTAAGTAAGCTTCGGTATAATCTAGTATTGGAAATAAAAAGCGAGCCCCCATGCCATGTTATGTATTTTTACTTTTGGTTTCAAGTATAACAAATGCGTTAATGCCAAAAAACACGACCATGGTGTAATCAACGATTTGGTATGATAAACTTGCATTTCAGTAGAACACCATACTAAATTAATATTTCTTTTTAAAAACGTTTCCTTTCAAGGGGTTACGTTGCAGGATTTTAAGTAAGCATTTGTTGTACATTTAGAAAAATCTGGGTGGCACTTAATAAAATCCCAAATCTGAAGCGTGATAAGGACCTTTAGTCATCTATAAAGGTAAATGAGAGACATTTTTTACAGGCCCACCCCTCGCCATTGAGTTAGTTTGGCACTTTTATGCGTAACATCATCTGTAAAAAGAAGAAACCAGTAATATTTTCAGTAAATATTTGGTGCAAAATTATTGACTCTATAATCTTAGGAACATTTTTCTATCATACAAACCTCAATTCTGAACTATATTTGGAATTTCTACGAAGTGAATTGAAAAAGAAATGTTAGACAATTTACCTCTGACTATACAATACGGAAACTAACATATTTACAGCCTACCTTATATCATTGCATTCAGAAAAAAAAATAAGCTTTTGAAGAATGCCACAGCTGACTACGATTTCCATTTAAGAAAATGTAAGTTTGTGTTATACCTTTTGAATTAAACGTGCCTTGGATTTTTTTTGACATAATTATAAACTACGAAGAAAATACCTACAAAATGACGTACTCACGTACTATTTACTTCTTTATCATTGACCGTGTTGGAGATATTCAAGAATAAAGAGTAGATCATTTTCAGTCTTCTCTAATTATCTTAGAAAGTAGGCAATGGATTTGAAGTTTGTTTTGCTCTTAAATTTCTGCACAATGTTAGTAATTTAAGCAAAGCTGTCATCTTCACAAATAACAATGTTACCCATTATACCGTGGTAGATAATAATAGCACTTTGTATATTTAGATCATCTTACTCTCCAATAGTGATGTACTATTTCTCCTTCCTTGATATAATGAAAAATGAATAAAACTCAGGATTACGGTTGAGGTGACGTTTCGTACCACCAGTGGATGCTTCTTCAGACCCATTACCATTTAGATGAGTTCTTAATATTAGAGATGGTGGAAACATATTTGTTATTTTATGAACGGAAATTTTCATCATGTAAGATAGAAATTAACAACTTTTAACCAAATTAAGTTTTTATTTTTATAAAATAACACTCCGGTTGCAGAAAACTGCCAGAATAGCCCTTGCAACTATATCAAGGTTGGTTTCCGACTTTTCATGACTTTAAAATGACAACTTAAAATCAGTCACTGACTCCTCGTCTAGTAAAAGCTTCTTAAATGGAGTTTTTGTCGTTTTTGAAACAGACGTTCGGGATAACAGCGTTTTGGTGCCTGGTTTGCACGCAAATAAAATCGCGTGTAAAAGTACAATGTATATAAAATAAGAGTTTTATTATTAAACGAACCTTGTTGACTCCTAAAACCTGGCTGCCTAGCAACGCAGCATTGAAAATAAAAAAAACAATAAAACCGCGTGCTTTCGTATGTTGCACTAGCTTTAAGTTATTAGTACGACGCTCAAACAACTGCGCTAATTGGCATCTTGTCTGTGGCGCGTGTTCTGATTTCATATAAGAAAGCGGCTCGGCAGCACACAAGGTTTATTATAAATTTATAGTGATCGCAGATGAAATGATAATTGATAGCTTTTGTTTGACTTCTTATCGTAATTTTTTTATAAGGTTAAGTGTATATAAACAGTTAACACAAAACGATTTCCATTTTTAAATTGCAAAAATTAAATTAAAGAAAAGGGATTAAGTGGGGCATCAGAAAATATCAAACTCGTAACATCCACGGATGGCGTTAGTATCGCATTATAGTTCCTAAATTAATAAATTTTTATAAAAAGTCTAGACATCCACCAGTATCGGTAATTTTGTAATTTCTCTAACAGGAGGCGCTGTGTTCAATAAGGTGTTTTATACATTTACATGCAGCGGTGTTGCAAGTTATACACGCGGATATGCAAAATACAATTCAGCTATTAGTTACATACTTATTATCAACTCCCGAATAAATCTTGAAAATGGGGAATGAACATGAGCACTTAAACTTGTCTTTTGTGTTTATCTTCTATGATTTATAAGTCGAAATTATACAATTGTGGCAAGGCTGCTTACATTAACTATCGCATCGGTATTAGTTACACATTTGTTGCGCCATCTTTGCGAATACTGCTGAACTTCAATTAATAAATGTTAACCGAAAAGTTTATTGTTAATACAAACGAAACATTTGACAGAAGTCATATTCAAGGATTCGAAATATTGGAACTTACCACGGGTTATCTTATGTTTTAGTGGTTATCCGTAATAATAAATTTTGAATTGTTATTGTTTTTCACTTGTTGATAAATCAGTAATTATATACATTTGATGTATCAAAGAATGGGATTACGTTTTTGAAACCTTCTACTTCAATTATTGTTTACCGTTTTGACTGTAACTACGCTTATTTTGAAAAATAATAGATTTTAGTAGGTGCATGTTTTTCACAAACAATTTAAATGCCCCTCTTAATCAATTTTTGCATGACCATAAATGCTTTATCCGTTTATTTTTTGCCACAATTCCTATACAAAAATATATATGCCCCATGGGAGAATCGAACCCACTACTTTCATGTTATTAGTGGCACGACGTTCTAAAAACTTAGCTAATCGACCTCTTGCCTGTGGTTGTGTGTTCTGTTTTCATATAAGAAAAGATGTCCGACGCTACATAAGGTTTATTATAAATCTATAGTGATCACAGACAAAATGATAATAATTGATAGTTTTGTTTGACCACATATTAATTTTCCTTTTTATGTGGTTATGCATATAAACGCTTAACGCAAAACGATTTCAATTATTTTTTTCAAATATCTTCAACTTTAATTTATTTCAAATTTTTTTTTTAATGATAGTAAATTAGATAGCAACATTGTTGCATTTAGTAACTTATCAAACATCTTATTAAATAATAATTATATTTTCAATATTAGAATATAATTTTAATTAATTATACTATATGCAATAGACTGATTCTACTAAGCGTTAATAATTTATTGGCACCACTACTTCAAACCTCTGTTATAGATTTAAAATTATTTTACCCCTAAATTATTATCACATAAAACAGCATACTGTGTTATTACGTTTTAAAATACATTTCATTTAGTATTTCTGCGTTATCACTTAACTTTGAATCTATTACGTATCAGGTGTAGTTAGTTTGGGCTGTAATTAATACATACGAATTTAGAAAATTTTAAAACATATTTTATGAAAATGTAAATTCATGTAAGTAGTTATATGATACCGTTTCTGGCTCACTTTTGGCGCGAAATTTGAATTTCGATCGTCATCGTAAATGTTCGGGCAAGCTTCGTAAGTCAATGTGGAGGGGCGTGCGCGTCGGTTCGTGCGCTTTCGGTCATGTTCGTGTTTGGTTGTTGTCGGCTAAGTGTTGTCTAAGTGACTATATATAAATTGTGTAATTTCGTGTGTGACCGTTTATTATTTGAAACTGGTCATCACAGGAATAAAGCTACCCATTGTTGTTATCAGTGATTTCGTCTTACTTGCCATCGATGAGATAATTTCAAGTAATTTCTGGATTGCAATAAGTTAAATTTTGGATTCTGTGTCGAACCTGAAAATCGATGGATACATTATATCCTGAGGGCTGGTCCCAAACTGTATCGCCAGATTCGTCATCGTCATGGTCATTTACTACAAAGTATGATCTTATTAACGAATCCCGTCTTCTAAATTTCGGCAACGCTTCAAATGAGAAGCTGATCAACCCGACGTGTTACAAGTTGGACTATGATGATGGAAAATATAGAAGTCGGATACAGCACATATTTGCAGCTTACGCCGGTAATTAGAATTTGGAATAGCTCCGAAGTATAATGGCGTATGTAGTGCTGGTAGTCCATATAACGCGCATTTCCGCGTTAGGGAAAAAATAATGTGTTGCTCACCATCGATGAATGGAAGACGTTAATGGGACTTTATCATCATCTGATGAATGAGGTTTTCTACAACCCGGTTAGCGAAGAGTATCGACAAGAATTTGTAGATGTCAATGATGATCCTTTTGAATGCACCAGTAAAACCTCGGGGTGATATCTAGTGATGTAAAAATTACTTACACTTGGAATATCATCCCGACTTTATCAGGTTGGGGCGAGTGTAGTAATAATTCTTTTATAAAAACAATCAGTTTATCACGTGATTATAAAAGTGTATCCTAAATAAATGGGGTGTTGATTGCATGTTTGGCTTGAAGATAATAATTAATTATCGTCTGGAGTTAATGCAATCGCACAAGCTGGATATATTCTACAACCACCTAATCGATCGGGTGGTTATTGAGCAGAAGGAAGAAGAAGGAAACAGTTACGTCAATTTGACAACGAATCTAATGACGTTGATTGGGATGTTTATGACGTATATGAAACACTGCTAAACAGCGAATATAATATTAATTCTCATAATGTGTTATGCTTAATGGAGGTTTTATATAATCGTCCGGGTTTTATTATGTCTTGTATAGTAGAAAATAGCGTTAGAGAGTAAAAGAAATCATTTCTGGTCCTGTTTTAAAATTTGAGAATTTATTTATCCTTAACTTCATCATGATTATCAGGATATGAGAATAAACTAATAGAACTATAAAAAATAATATTGAAACATATTATGTATACATTACAAAGTTATTACAATAGTGTTACATGTATAAACTAACATGCTTTATTACTATTGTTCTTGTTTAAATTCTTCTTTTCAATCAATTCACTTCTACTTTAATTTACTTGTAGACAAGTATAGATATAGGTTACAACATCAGATATGATAACAAAGATGGAGATCCATATAAAGAGATGAAAATGAAAGGAAATAGAATAGTAGGACAAGTATGGGGGTTGGGGAAAGGATATTTGGTAAAGATATAGAAAGGAGATGGATGTTTGAAAAGTTGGTGAAAAGTGTAGTACTGTATGGAGAGGAGATTTGGGGTTGGAGGGAATGGCAAGAGCTGGAGAAAATACAGGAGAAATACTGGAAGTGGAGTTAGGACTAGAGAAAAAAGACACCGGGGTATATAGTGGAAGAAGAGCTAGAAATAGAAAAAATAAGGATACAAGCAGGAAGAATTGCAGTAGGTATGAAGAAAAAATTGGGAAGTAGGAAGGAAAATGAAATACTTTATGAAGTTTGGAAAGAGATCGAGGCACAGAAGGTAAAATATGGGGACGAAGAAAGAAGAAAATACTATGAAAGAGTGGGATACGCGAGAGAAGAGATAAAAGAGATTAAGAGAGGGGAGAGAAAGATGGAAGGAAATAATTGCAAGAGATAAAGATACTCAGAAGCAGGAAAGAAGGGCAAAAATAAAGGAAGGAAAATATAACGAGAAATACATAAAAATAATGACAGACAAGACATCAAGGTACATAACAGAAGGAAAAGGAATGAATGAAATAAGAATGATTGCAAGGTTCAGAATGGGTATTGAAGAAAAGGAAAATAAATATTGGATGAGTGATGAGGAGAGAGTATACAGGTTGTGTGGGGATGAATGGGAAAATATAATACATATAAAAGAGGGATGCAGGAAACAAGAAAGGAATGGAAGTTACTACTAGGAGAGAAAGGGAAAGGAAAACAATGGATGAGGAAGTGTTGGAGAGGAGGAAGGGATGGAGGAGAGGAAGAAAAATACTGAAAGTTTAGAGAAGAGAGAGGATGGAAGGTTGAGGAAGGAAACAGGAATTAGTTGAATTATAATTTAATGAAATATTATGTTGTTTTTGTTTATTTTTGATGTGGTAAAGGAAAAAACTGAATAGAAATTTTTTAAATAAATATTGAATTGAATTACTATAATTTACTTCTTATTTAGATAACCCACGGTTTTGTATCAGTACTCTTCCCTAGAATACGTTTGACATCATACGGGTTAAGAACAACTTTGCTTTGTTTAATAGAATATACATCATGCTTTTTTAAATTTAATATAATTTTGTGTTTTTCAAAAATTTTTCATTGAATAAACAATCTTTATAATCTTCAAATGTAATTGTTTTGATAGAAGCTTTAGTGCACCCTTTAGATTTTTTTAAATAATTTTGTATGTGGATTATCATCAACAACATAAGAATACATTTTAGATCTCAACCCTACAAATTCTAACATTATGTTACCATTATTCTCATCTTTCATAATATCCGGAATTTTTTTTGTTTTTTAATTCAATTTGATATATATATATATTTTGAGGATCATAATCCGAAGTATCAAATCTATCACTGTCTTTTTTAATATATTCATATATGTCATCTACTTTAAAATGGTAAATTAAGCTGTCTGTGTCAGTGTAAAGTAACTTAGCATTCTGTCCAAAGGTGTTCATGACATAATCATAGTGAAAGTCATATAAAAACGTTTTCGATAACTCTAAAATGCTAAATCCTACGTAGATGGGTTTATTCATATATACCTCTAGTTTATTCATTTCTATAATAACCATGTTCTCATCAAATACAACTGAACTCTGAAAATTAGGTTTTGAAATAAGTGACTGCGCTCCCCATTGCCCTTCCCATTTTGTAACTAAACGAATATCTCTATGTTTTCTTACGTTTTCCATGCATTTTACCATATATAGCGTTAATCATTAGTTTATAAAAGTCTTTTTCAAAATGGTTTTTTGATTACTGACTTAACTGTGTGTTTAAATTTATGTACTGTTTCAACCAAGGTGATTGATTAAATTTGAGAACTCTATGGATTTTTTTAAATGCATACCCAGTCTTAAATACATTTGTTAATTTTTTATAATGAATTATATAATTTTTTCTGAGATACAATGTCAACAGTAATTTTTTAAGTTTTGATTTTAAATTTGGTGGAGTCATATGCTCCGGGGCTAGGGGTAATTCACTATGCAAATCATGTAGATGTTGAGGGTAGTCTAAGTCACATTCAAGAATGTCTCCAATTTGAAATCATTTGAAGTATTAAAAATTTCGGAAATATTAATGTTTGAAATGAATTCGAAACCGCCATATGGTAGAGTTTTAAGCACATGCATATAAGTTATTTACATCATGTAGTACATTAAATATGTGCTCTCCTGATTTGGATCATATCCATTTGCATATTTATTATGTGCTTTTGCATATCTATTAGAACATTGAGAGACACCTCCCTAATTCCTTTCTCAATGAAAAACATGGTATCTATATCAGTAATAAGTTCTAAAGAAATGTTTGTAGTTTTTAACATGGCATCAAATGTAAGCCGAGCTGTAAAATAATGAAGAGGGTCGAGGGAATATGTTTTTAAACAAGTATCACCGGAACGCTTCAAAAACTTCAGTCAATAATAGGACATCCGTTTTTAAATAAATCCGAGGAGTAATCACCCTAGCGTCTGAATATTAAAAATATTCCAAACGTTTACAGCATGACAATAGTCTTCATGAAATATGTTGATCATGTAATCTACTATAAAAAGTCATTTTGGTCAACGTTTTAGTTTCCATTTAGTTTTCCTAAGAATCGATATAATCAGTATGGAAAAACTCCTTTTCTATATTTATTAAATGTGAATTCTTCAACATTATTGCAATGTGATGCTGTTATTAATTTTTGTTCGTTGTTTAAATTATTGAAAGCTTCTCTAAGCTTTGAGCCATAAAGAAAGGAATTTATAAACCTGAGAGAGACATTTGTTCCGGAAACTCGTTTAGTAAAAAGATATATCATTTTTTCTTTATTTATGGGTAACAACTTAATGGTTCCTTCAAAAGATGAAGATAATTCATTGATTATAAAATAAGCATCATATCCGCTCAAGTTATGGAAAACTACTGCGATTACATGGTCATCTTTATAATTTAGGTTGCAACCCTGATGAGCTGCGCCCTTAAACTGTCCTTGTTTGATGTTGATGGTCAGCGTACACACAAATTTGATTATCAGCAATTGTTTTTTCGCCAAATGTTGACAAAGTATTGGTAACAAAATTTTTTGGGCATCATCGAGGGTTGTCATTAATTCTAATTGTTTGTAATGGTATCATTACAATATACAGCTATATATTTTTAATTCGTTTATGAACCAATTACATACAATCCTTTCCTCGATATATCGAAAACTTTGATTAATTATTGTCGTTAAGACCATTTTAAAATAGTAAGCTACATATGTGGAGTATGTTTTTGATATGGTGAAGTTTTTTTGTAAAAACAAGTGGGTCTCATGACAATTTTCCACAAATACTTTCCAAGTCTGTATATATGGAGAAAGGAACCTTCTCTTGGTAACGATAATTATTAAAAGACAAATTTATCTAATTCTTTTGGTAATTGTACCCTGCAGTGATTAATTTGCGAACAATTTATTTTATGTTTTTCAAGCAATACCTCTGACGTAAGTGATTCAAGCAACGGTCACAAATAAAATTTTATGTGAATCAGAGGATAACTGCTTTGATAAAAACTGACATGTTTTAATCCAGACAAGTGAAACAATAAAAATTCATTACACCAATCCATTATTGGTAGAGTTAGAACTTAACTGCAGCATCAACAAGTTAATTACTCTAATATTTCCTCCAACGTTATGTCACGCTTTATCGCAAACAAATTAACAATAATAATAATCTCACTTACGTTGGTTGTATTGTTACTAACAAAAATTAGTGAAATTTTGATTGCTTGGGTTTTGCGAATATAATATAGTAATTCCCATTCGATAATGAAATTGTGTACTCGCTGATACGGGTTATCGCGTCCTCAGGCGCGTTACGAAATAACTTGACCACACGTAGATTTGCAGTACATTTATTTCAAATGTACAGTAAAAAGCTACAATAAAACAAATATTAATTGAAGAAAAATTAAAATAAAAGACTTTGCCAGAGCATTTGATGTATTTCTGGGCTAATTTACGAGCAAAATGTCGAGAAGCATCAGAAACAGTGAAATTTCTCCTCCACAATAAAATCACCTTTTGAAAACTTAAGAGGACGTTTTCGTAGGTTATAATGTTTAGCATTTTTTCATAAGCTAAGTGTAACCGCTGAACTACGTCACGATAAATTAAAGATAAATTATTCATATCGTGTACTAATTTTTCACGATTATTCAATTTTAATTGATCTTCACGAAAGTTTTTGAGGCACGACCATAATATTCACCCGAAATTGGAACGGTTCGCCCATAATTAAGAAACGACGGCGTAAATCCGGTTACCTCGTTGAACCGCATTTCTTAATGCATGCGCGATTTTATAAATTTCATTATCCCAAGTATTGTGGTGTTCTTTAACATACGATCGGATAGCAGTACACAATAACTCGGTTAACCCGTTCTACAAAGTTAACTTGGGGATGATAAACAGCGTTGTACCACACATGTGAAATTTCATAGGTTTTCATTAATTTTTGAATTGGCGAACTGGTAAATTGTGGACCATTATCTACCATGCAAATTTGAGGCACACCAAATATCAGGAAAATATCATTCTCTAGAAAATTAACTATTGCTTTGGCAGTTGCCTTACGTACAGCACGAACTAAAACAAATTTAGTCAACCAATCACACATTACTATTAACGAAGTATTGCCTTGCTTAGAACGTGGAAAAGGACCCATAATGTCTACTGAAATACACTGAAACGGATATGAAACCTTTTTTCTTTTCCCATAAAACCACAACGCGAGAATTGAGGATGCTTTGCTTGCACCACATACTTGGCAACTTCTAACATATCGCCCAACATCCAGTTCTCATTTTAGGCCAGTAATACTTTGCACACAGTTTTGTGAAAGTTTTATAAGTACCTAAATGTGCTGAAGTAGGTTCGTCGTGTGCTTGACGCATAAGATCTTCGCGTTTCGATTTAGGTACTAACTGTTTCCATTCAATAAGGTTAGAAATGATGTTGTGACGATTTGGAACATATTTATAGACAGATTCTTCTTCACATCGCCAATCTGGATATTTTTGAGGATAATAGTTTCTTATATTTTCCAACATTTTCAAATAAAAACGGTCAAATTTCAAAATTATCTAAATTAAGATTGGCAATTTCTAAAGGTGCTCTAGATAAAGTGTCTGGTACAATATTTTCTTTTCCTTTTCTATGTCTTATAGTGAAATTGTATTGAGACATTTTACACTCCACCTAGCTAATCTTCCTGTCGGTTCCTTCATCTTGAGTTAACCAAAGCAATGAGTAGTGATCGGTTGTGACAAAAAAATCTGTTCCTTCAATGTAACATCTAAACTTCTCAACACCGAATAATACAGCTAAACATTCTCTCTCTGTCACTGAATAGTTTCTTTCGGCTTTATTTAGGGTCCTTGAAGCGTAAGCAATTACTCGTTCATGTTCTTCTTCTTAGCCGAGTTAAAACGCAAGCTACGCCATAATTTGAGGCGTCGCATTGTAAATTAAACGGTTGATTGAAATTTGGACTACTTAAAATAGGAGCGGTAGAAAGTTGAGAATTTAAGCAATTGAAAGCATTTTTCTGCATCTTTATTCCAACTAATATTTTTACTTTTTGTCTGCCTTTAGTTAAATCAGTAAGAGGAGCGGAAACTGTGGCAAAGTTGTCAACAAACCGTCTGTACCAACCAGCCATTCCTAAGAAACGTTTTAGTTCTTTAGTAGTTTTGGGTCTAGGAAAGTCTGTAATTTCTTTTTACTTTTTCGGGGTTTGTCCGAAGTCCATATTTTGTCGACTACAAAACCTAAATATAAAAGACTAGGTTTGCAGAACTCGCATTTCTCATAATTTATAGTCAAACCACTATTTTTAATCGATCGTAAATTGCGTTTAACGAATTAATATGTTCATCAAAAATCAGATGAAACTAAAATTATGTCATCTAAATAACAAAACAAATTTTCACCAATTAAAGAGCCAAATAAGGAATCCATTAATCTTTGCTGAGTAGCTGGAGCATTTGCTATACCAAATGGCATAACCGTATACTCAAATAGACCACGTTTGGGAACAGTAAATGCTGTCTTTTCACACGAATCGGGATGGAAGAGGCACTTGATAAAATGCTTGTTTTAAATCAATCGAGGATAAATAACGAGCATCGCGAAGCTTGTCTAAAATGCTGTTCAACATGGGAAGTGGATACGCGTCTTTTTTAGTAAGAATATTTAATTTTCTGCCATCAAACACAATCGATAACTACCATCTTTTTTTAACTAAAATCATAGGGGAACTCCAAGGAGAAGTAGATGGACGGACAATTCCCATTTCTATCATTTTATTTAACTCGAATCTGCGTGAATTTGGCATTGCAGGCGACAAAGGAAAATAACGCTGTTTAATAGGTTTTGCGTCTCCTACGTCAATAAAATGCATTACTTGACTAGTACGACCTAAGACAGGACCAGCTAATTCTTTAAATTTTTGCGTGACAGAATCTAGAATTTGTTTTTGTTTAAAATTCAGTTCTGAATAACTTTGAACTTTTGGTGAATTAGAAATTTGTGAAACTTGAAAGTAATCTTTAGAAAAATTTGTTTTTATTCCAAATGTATATAGAACGTCTGCTCCTAAAATTAACGTAGTTTCAATGCTGTCGGAAACTATCACGGATATAATTTTACAAACACCATCGATAGTAATTGGTAAGTCTACTATCCCTAAAATGTTTTGTAGTTTTCCATCTGCAGTAGTTAATGAATATTCAGAAGAAGGATTTGACAAAGTTAATTGTAATTTCTTTATAAGAAAACAACCATTTGCACCCAAAATACTTTTTATTTGCGCCTGTATCAAAAAGAGCTTCTATTTTTCACCCCTATACTTAAACAAATGTAAGGACGATTGTCTTTGTTTTTATGAATAAAACTCGACGCAACAACGTAGGTTTTGTAAAAACTTCTTACAGTTTTTAACCAAGAACTCCAAGAAGTGTCTTCAGCCTTAGAATTAATAAACGACGGAAGTGATCGGCTGAAACTAAACTTCCGTAATACTAGTTTTTTTCTGACATTTTGGGCAGTTGGAGTAATAAGAATCCGCATGTCCACAAACAAAGCAAAAAATTTTCAAACTTTGAGAACAAGTATGAAAAAGAATGGCCTGTTTTACGACAGTTAAAACAAATTGTATTAGGTTGAGCCCTATTTCCGGTTGGTGGAATTTTATTTGTACAAGAAGATGTGCTGACTTGATTTTTGTGTGACTGGGGTTTGTACATGAGGTCCGGTTCTAATTTAAAGATTGCTCAGGTTTATGATTGCGATAGCGTACGTTTTGTAATCGAGTTTCCTCAAGTCGCTTACAAAGTTTTTGTAAATGATCAATATCGTTAACATCTACCAAAGATAACTGAGTAGCGTAATAAGGTTGTAAATTTCTGCGTAATATAGATGACTTGTTTTGGTTCGGAAGGTCGATCAATTAATCGTTCAAATAGATTAAGCATAGAAGCTATAAAAATTGATGGTTTTTCGTCTTGCCCTTGTTTGCGTCTCTTAATTTCGTCCCAAAGTTCTTCGTCAAAGTTACTCGGAAGAAAATCGTACCTTAATTTTTCAACTAAGTCGTCCCAGTTACTGATGCGAGATTTTACAGCTTGAAACCAAATTAAACCTTGCCCAGAAAATAAATCTACAGCACTATCAAACAATTGCTGTTTAGAAACATGTCTAGCAATACGCAACTCTTTGACACGCTGTAAGAACGAATTTATACCAAAATTGTAGTATCTCCCGAAAATGTAAGTCCCCATTTACAAACTGGAATTGTCTTAGATTTAGAATAAATATCTTCACTATTAATTTTACTGCTAAGATGAAGTCTGTCTAATTCTTGTTGCAACGTTTGATACGATGCTGAGTATGAAAATCATCCTCAGGCATTCGACTATTTAAAGAATCATGATTAGGATTACATTCATTTAAATTTTGATTTGGACCACTAAAGACACACGCGCGCCAATTCTAGTAGAACTAGCACCCGGAATATCATCAGATGACTCGTTTTGATTTTCTACTAATTGATTGTCTACCGTACTAACCGGATAAGATTGCATATTTTTCAAAAGAATTTCCAATTGTGTCAATTAAGCCTAAGCAACGAGAAACAAACATGCTATGTTTTTGGAAATGATTCTTCAGGTTTTAATCTATCTAATCTACCAAACAAATGCACTAACCGAGTGTTAAGTCTAGAAAAGATGGAGGAGATGGATTTGTAACAAATTCGTTAACTAAACCTTCTAATTCAGTTATTTTTGCCGCACAAACATCAAGTTCAATTTTCATATCGTAATTGATAGGCTCGTAAGAGCTGATTAAAGATGAATTTAATTTTTCTAATGCTAATCTAGATCGCAACAATTTTCTTTTTTGATCAACAGATAATGAACATGAATCTATATTACGAAACCGTAATTCCTCATTTAGTTCGTCCGATTTTAAAGCATTTACATTCATGATTTAAGAATAGATTATTAACTTATAATTATTAATAAAGAAAAATTAATAGCGATTAGACATCGTTACGTGCACGTGTCCCACCAGGGTACCAAATAATTTGTCACGCTTTATCGCAAACAAATTAACAATAATAATAATCTCACTTACGTTAGTTGTATTGTTACTAACAAAATTAGTGAAATTTTTGATTACTTGGAGTTTTGCGAATATAATATAATAATTCCCATTCGATAATGAAATTGTGTACTGCTGATACGGGTTATCGCGTCCTCAGGCGCGTTACGAAATAACTTGACCACACGTAGATTTGAGAAATACATTTATTTCAAATGTACAGTAAAAGCTACAATAAAACAAATATTAATTGAAGAAAAATTAAAAATAAAAGACTTACGGTTAAGTAATAACCTTCACAAAAACAACTTAAATTGATATTATGGACAATTTGATATTAAGAAAACTGTTGCGAATAAATGCAATATAATCCGTCAACGACGGTTTTGTTTTCAAAAATGATCCCCACTCAGCAATTTATCCATTGCTAATCCATAAACGCACAAATTCGTTACAGTTATTACTAAGTGAACAGGGTAAAACTTTTTTATTTTCAATACAATAAAGATTAATAGCTGTTTATTAAGTTCTTCTCAAACTTTCTAACATCTTTTATTGTGATGGGAAATTGAATGCCATCTTAATTTAACACCTCACTGAAATGAGGGTAAGAAGACATTCTATTCGAATTTTTTTGATTGGAAAAATAGCAGAAACCACAGACCAAAGGAAGCAGTGACTATCATTGTTCTGAGCATTAATCACCGCATGCCTATTTTTGATAAAATTTGGAACGGGTACGTATGTTGAATAACCTACTTTTAAGGGATCATATCTGTTAATATTAACTTTCAACCCTAAAATTTCTAATAAAACCCGCCCTGAATCTTTTTCAGAAAACTCTTGCAATTTTGTAACGAGCTTATCTATGATATTGTCCTGATACCATTTTTTTAAATTAGTTGAACAATCAATTGGATGGTTTTTGGTAGTAAATGTTTTTAAATATACATCTCCATTCTTAGGTTTTATAAAATTGGCTGATAAAATTACATTAACTTTAAGCATAGATTCTTTAAAAGTTTTTTTAATTTTAATTGAAAAACATTTAAAAGATTTATTTAAAAATGCTAAAGGGTCCTTAATGCTTACTGTTGATATCATTCCTGTTCTAATTCTTATGTTAAAGCACGATTCAATGTCGTCCCATATCACATTGCACTTTCTTCGTTTTAGTGTTGTTGTTGACAAACCAGTGCCAGATTTTTTTTCCAGTAAACTCTTCCTCTAAGCTCTTTAATTTTAAGTTTACAGCGTTTGAGGTACGTTAAACTTGTCTCTAGAGATGAAGCGGACTCCAAAATATTATCTTTGTAAATTTCATTTTTAATTGCTTTGCGAACAATTCTAATAGTGCGGTTGATGTAAATTAGTATATTATCAACTTCTTCCAATTTTCTTACTTTTATCAATATAAAGATATAACGCACTTAGTGAACGTTTACACAAACTTGTAACGCACTCCATGACTCTTAGAATTAAAATAACGTGATACTACACAGGCACTAGTGCTATATCGATAATGGTCGTGTTTGTTCGTTGTACGACCACTATCTAACAAAAGTGGGGATAGAAAGTATTAAAGTAATCACTGAACTAAAGTATTCAGTTTTCTACAATGAACATTACGCTTGAAATTGAATTAGAAATTCAGCAACAAGCACAACATGTTTATTCAAACCATTTGAAACAAGCTATTGCAAACCGCTGTGTTGGTAATTATAGAAACGTTTTTGAATTTGTGCTTAATAAGGAAGATTTTATTATTACTGAAGATATTCTTCGATATGTGAATACACGGGGTTGGTTAATGAATGCAAGCGATTTACGTAACCTAATTCGTAAAAGAAAAATATTAGAAAATTATGTAAGAAGTGTTTCAAAGATATGTGATAAAAATAGATATGCAACTATAAATATATTTACTCTCGATAAGATCTTAGTTGATCATAACTTGAAACATAGTGTTTCTAATAAGTTGTATATTATGAAGTTATTGGCAGGACTGAAGTATAGTGAATACCACAAAAATTATCCAGCAGAACAAATTTTAGGAAACTTTCAATCTACTGACGGTTGGATTGATGAGTTGATATGCGAAGTAGCTCGGTTAGCTGACACTAAGTTTTTAAAGAACATTTTTGATCTACTCAGTGATGAAAATATATCCTTCAAATTTCAACCTTCGCACAATCCGAGGCATGATGCAGTTTTAACATGGTTGAATCAGAACATATCAAAAGGACGTAGCAATCGAGCAGCTCCATTAGGTTGGCAGTCTGGTCCATGCTGTGAACGGTGGCCATCAACAAACTTGATCGATTACAAAAACACTTTGTCTATGTTAGCACCATATTTGATTTAATAAAAGACAAACATATTTTAAAGCGTTTTATTTGTATGTCTTAAGCGTATTTATACAAATTAGTCTTATAAACTATTGTAATGTACAATTTCTAGTTAAATATATCATTGTTGTTTATCCAAGATCTTTCATTTAATCCATACCATTTTACGTATGCTTTATTTCCTTTACGTTTCAGTACTTTTTCTACTAGATATACATCAGGATGTTTCGTTTTTTGTAACTCAAATTCGTAAAATCCGCCTAGAATGGGACTACCTCGAATATCTTCGATAAGATAAGTGATGGGGTTCGTAATTTGAACTTTTTAATTTTAAAAGCTTCGAAGACCAATTTGGTGTATATCCTTTCGCAAAATACCTTTATTCTTACTTATTCGTACTACTTCACCCACTTTAAATTTAGCGCTTTTTGGAAGATTCGTCTTAGAGGATACTTCAACAGGTTTCATGTTAATTGTTCGATGTATTCGATTGTTGTACTCATTTGTAAGTTGATCTAAAATATCAATCCACTTGTATTTACCTCGCATGCTAAATTTTTATACAAATTAGTTTTTAACGTTCTTATTACTCTCTCAGCAATACTAGCCTTTTTATACTGTATGTGGAATAATGATTAATATTAAATTTTTAATTAACTTCTTGAACTCATCATTATAGAATTCGGTTCCTTTATCAGTTTGTAGATGTTTAGGTATTCTTTTTCTTTGTTTTTGAGGATTGATTCCATCGCAACAGCTACTTCATGTTTCGTCTTCGATTTTAATGCTCGAGTCCATACAAACTTAGAAAAACAATCTATGACTACCAGAATATACTTATACCCTTTGTTTTCTTTAGCGTACAGGGTAAACTCTCCTAAATCACTCTGCCAAACATCATCCAATCCTGTAATCACTACCTTTCGCCGAGGAAAATTTTTCTAGCCGGTTTATGTAACTCGTTCACAACATCTTGTTTTGCATCCATTGTTCACTGTTTTTTGTATTTTTCTTCTAACTTTTTAGTACAACATCTACGTGAGAAGTAATTTTATTTAAACAAGATCTCAAATAATTTAATGTAACGACATCTTGATCATTTATAGGATCTGCAACGTTCGCTAAACGCTTATTAACAACATCAAATTGAAAATCGTAAGTGTATTTAAACGCTTTTGAATAAGGTTCAACGCGTCCAAACCGGTTGACGCTCATTTTAAGAATGAATTGTGTTTAAATGTGGACTATATATTTAAAAAATTGAAAGATGGTTTTTCGATGTAATCATCTTCATATAACTCCTCAACAATTGCCAAAATTTCATTATCAAATCCACCGTGTCCTGCTAATTTCTCAGCCCACAAAAGTTGTAATCGATCAATCAATTCGTGCACATTGTTCCAGTATTTATACTCAACAGATTTGAGTTAACTTCTTTATAGAAAACACCACACCCACGTTTCTTGTTTTTGAGCTGATCTTCTTCTTTCTTTCTATTAATAACGGCTTAATTAATTCTATGTATTTCTTTTTTACGTGTACCCATTAATTGTTCAGTAGGATAATAATTACGCCGAGCGAGATTTGTTTAGATTACAATATCTCTATAGTTATTTCTGTCTTTGGAAGTTACAATGTTATAATCAGGATTGTTCATTATTAGTAGTTCGTATAGTCCTGGAGTACCTTCATACTTTACACCATCAATATCGATATCTTTATCATCTATAGTGACGTATGATTTAGCAATCATCCATTTATCATTAGTGACGTCATAGTGAATTCCGTAGGTATAATCAATGTCCGCAGAATTCTTGCCGCTATGAATCATTCTATTGACGTAGATTCTTGGTAACTCATGATACTGTTCTAAAAATGAATCACCTGAAGATGACTCCAAGATAGGTACTAATGATGCCGTTGCATTTCACGTTCTTCTTCTTCATTTTCTAGATCTAAATCGGAGTTAGTACCACCAGTTTCATATATTTCTGCAGGTTGAACTGATTTCTTTGAAAATGTTGACGAATGTTCTCCAAATGTTTATAAGGGTTGAACTTTCAATCTACCATAGTTCTTTTTAAATATTGGCGAACCTTCAAAATTTGAGTGCGGAGTTGAGTTTTAAAATTTCTTTTTTTGGTAGATTGTAGTCATCACCATCATCATCAATTACGTGATTTTTTTTTGATATTTTAGTTAGCGGTTTTATGATTGGCTTATATATATCCATAAATGATTTTTCTGCAGTAAAACGATTTTCTCTTAACATATCATATTTGCGTTTAATAGTGATTCTATCGTTTATCAACTTTCGTTTCAATTCAATTTCTTTTGAATTCATTTCTCTCAGATTATACCACTCTCCTCAGATGTCAAACTCACACAAATAGATTATATAAATGTTTATCTGTATTTATACCTGTTTCATACAGCTCTTATTAGAAGCTCTATTTATATCTTCGTATACAGGATACAGGTCTGCTTATACAAGTACAGGTCTGTTTATACATGTGCAGGTCTGTCTATTCAGGTACAGGTCTGTTTAAACAGGTACAGATCTGTTTATACAGGTACAGGTCTGTTTATACAGGTCTGTTTATACAGTACAGGTCTGTTTATACAGGATGTTTTAAACGGGTTTTTGTACAGGTTTTGTTACGGGTTTTTGTACATGTTTGTATAGGTTTTGTATAGGTTTTGTACAAGTTTTGTACAGGTTTTGTACAGAGCTGTATAAAAGGTGTAAGTAGAGCTGTTCAAATATCATACAGCTGCAGTGTAAACTTTAGTTGGTCAGGGGTAAATGAATTCATCAAATCGATAGCGACCGTGATTAATATCAACATCTTTATCAATCGTCATAAAACCGTGTTGTTCAATCCAACAATTCGAATACATTTTGCGAAACTGTTGCATACTTAAGTTACAACCTACATGATCCTCATATACGTGTTTTAAATTGAGATCGTCCTGAGAAAATAATAGAATCAAATTTACATTAATTTTTAAATTGTTTTGGTATTTTTTTGTGGGTTTTACAAAAAAAAAAAAAAATTTTTAAAATTATTTTTACCCTTGGAAAGAAAGAGCGTACACTCATGAAATTTAAAACTTGGACACCACAATTTCTGTAAACAAAAGTTTGCACATTGTGAAGCGGGCTTAAGGGTATCATTTACAATTCTAACAGCAGGTAGTCTCAGCAGGGGTTATCTTATAGAAGGACTGTAGAATGAATCATTACACTAAGCACGTTTTAGAAAATAGGTAATTTACGTTGCTTACTTAATTTTTTTCTTTAAAGAATATATTTGAAGGTATCGCTAATTAAACACCATAGCTCGATTAATTATCGAATCAAAATTTTGTTTAGGAAATGTTTACAAAATAAAATTAAAAATATTTTTGATTTAAAAACGTCTACAAGCAATAACTTTTAAATTAAATCAAAAAACTAAACATGGTTATTTGGGTTGACTGATTATTACTTATTTTTAAATAAATCTAACCTACTAATTATTGTAAGTTATTAAAAAAATCATTAAACTCTCTATTCATAATATTTAGTCCTTACAAAATGTATATTTTATGACGTTTCATTTTTTTCTGTAGTTAATATAAAAGTGAAAATAAAAACTAAGGCAATTCTTATTGTCAACGTATATATTTAGTTTTTGACAAGAATTTATTACATAATTATAATTAAGATACCAAGTTATAGTTTAAAATTAAATGAAAACTTTTTTTTAAATAAAGGTATTACTATATAAATAAATATAAGAAATCAATAATGGGTGTGACCTCCATTATTATTGATACATTCTTGGAGGCGTCTGCTCATTGACGCTATCAAGGTATCAATATAATTAATATTAATCGTTTCCCATGCGGTATCAATGGCTGCAATTAGTGCATTACGGTTTACTGGTATAAAATTTGGCCCTTGTTGTCTTCGGATAACAGCAAGTATTCGAGCCCAAACATTTTCGATAATGTTAAAATCTGGGCTTTTGCTGGCCAGGGTAACAGCTCCAAGTTATTTGCTTGTATCCAGTTGCGCACAACCTGCGAAGTATAGGGTCATCATATCCCGATAGTTAATTATCGAATGTTCCAAGAAAATATGTGTAAATAGTAAATGGAATCTACTAACGTAACGTTAAGTCGTTAATTATAGTTACATAACTCTCCTTTCATAAGATATAGTTCATATTAATATGCTTATTGTAAAGCTTCGTACACACCTGAACAACAAACCGAGGAACAAACAGAACAACGAACCGAACGGCAATCGGAACATTAATTTGGACGGTGCTACGTACGAATTTTAGAACAGATTCGCAAGTCCTGATTGTTCCATAAACGGTTTGCGGCGTTTCCGCAACTTGTCGGTTATTTCTCCGACATCAAAGAAAATGCGAGCGAAAGCGTTTGCAGGTTTGGACGAATCTAAACAAAACGGCGAACAAACTTATGCGGGAGAATTAAAATATTTATTTTTGTCCTCTCTTTTGTGGGTTTGTTGTGTTTTAGGTGATATTATGGAGTTGACAGAAGAAAAATGTTTTAAATTAATCAGTGTTTAAGAATGCAAGAAAAAAATGATGTCCCTGTTAGCATCATTTGGGCGGGAAATTTCCAAAATAAAAAAAAAGCAAAGTAAATTATAATTTTTACTCTTCTTTGTGCATAAAAATTGTGAAAGCTTTTTTGTGAACTAATGTTCAACAAATGCGGATTTAATAGATTAGAAATGCGCAAATACATTTCAAGTTTTTTTATAAAATAAAATGCTCTTTCAGTCTAGTTTCAAAGCTGCGAGATGATTTTCCAACAAGTAAGCAAAGCGATTATTTTTTCCAGTTGTGCTCGAGTGGAGAAAGACTTTCCTCATGTGTTAGACACAAAAAATATTTTCCACGACATTCTCCAAAAAAACAACCTAATGAAAGAAGTAATATTTATTGTAAACCTGATTGAATACTAAATTAAAAATATTGTTTAACTAAGTACTAGGCGCTTATAATTGTAATGACACATTCTCACATTTTTTTAAAGAGGCATTTTTGTAACACGACATTATTTTCCTCGTTCGTGAGGAAAAAACAATTTTCCTCACTACTTGTAAAGAAAAAACGTCCGTTTTCTACGTATGTCGTGGAAAAAATAAATTTATTAAATTGGTGCTTAACCATCTATGAGGGATGGTTTTTAAGAGATTGAAAGTTTCTCGGAATTCTCTTCTTCGCCGATTAAAAATCATATCGTCTTTCCATTTTAACTTGATGACATTATTTTGTTAGAACACTCTTTATTATTTAAACGCTAGACTACAACTACAATTGAAATACCAAGAAATAATTACTTCCAAAAAATAATACCAGATGCCGTATTTCCCTATTACAACGTTCCGTTTGTTGTTCGGATTGTGGAAATCATAAAAGATCGTTTGTCGTTCTGTTTGACTTTCGGTTCGTTGTTATGTTTGTTACTCGGTTTGTTGTTCAGGTGTGTACGAAGCTTTACAACTTAAGCAACAATTTTTTGGCCAAAAAAGATTAGTTTGTGATGTAATATTTGAAACACAATTTTTTAATTTCAATAAAACCAAGAAGTGTAGTTTTAAGAATTATTGAAAACTTGCAGTGTAAATATTTATAATTAGATATTTTCGAAAGTTTATAAGTCCTCTATTGTAATCTTAATACTTAAAAGAAAATCCTGTCCATTAGCATTATAAGGAAATGGCTTTTACTTTATGAATAAGTTTCAATAACAATAGAATATCCTTGCTTGTTTAATTTACTTCCTTTGAGTCATATTGCTCTAAGGGTTGTTACATTGGTCATTAGAAGTATGTAATAAATAAACAATTACCTACTGTTTGAGAAGGGGTAGTGTGAACCAATAAATAAAGTAAGAAATGTAAATTCCATTTTAGTTTAAAATTTCAAATGTTGTGAAAATGCCACCTCATCTCGGTGCTGATTTGAAAGCGCGGATTGTTTCGGAATTAGCGGCGGGCCGTAGCGTGCGTGAAATTTCACGTATGTTAGATATACCAAAAGCACCGTAGGGCATTACCGAGTAAAATGGAATCTTGAACACACTTTGGAAAGAGCCATCGGAAGTGGTAGACCTAAAGTATCTACACGTGCTCAAGATCTCGAGTTGTTTCATTACGTAACAGAACAACCATTTGCTACATACTCCAGGGCTATAGCAGATACACATTTTCCCGGATGCCGTATAACTGCACAAAAAGATTAAAGGAGATGGGAATAAAGAAGTATAATGCTGCTGCGAAAGAAGTTCTCAGTGACGAAAATATGAGACGTCGTCTGGAATTTGCAAGGCGATATGTGAACGAACCTTTGGAATTTTGGAATCGAGTGATTTTTAGCGACGAAAAACGTTCAATAGCCGCAACGATGGACCACTAAAAGTTTTTAGAATGGAAGGAACTCGTTACGAAAATAATCACATATGTCCTAAAAAACGAAGTGGTTATTTTTCTGTGAATGTGTGGGGTTGGGTTAGCGCGCGGGGTCCAGGAGTTTGTTGGGCTATCGATGGACGTCTTGATTCTGCTGCGTATTTAGATATTTTGGAAACTATTATGAAACCTTCAGTCGAAGTGTTTTATCCAGACGAAGATTATATTTTCCAACAAGTAAGTATTCTTATTTCACTATACTTTCTCCAAAAAATAGTTCGGGATCTGTTGAATTAACATTTTCATAATGTATTTTTGTTGTTAAAGGACAACGCCCCTATTCATACTTCGCGGGTTGTGCGCAATTGGATACGAGAAAATAACTTGGAGCTGTTACCCTGGCCAGCAAAAAAGCCCAGATTTTAACATTATCGAAAATGTTTGGGCTCGAATACTTGCTGTTATCCGAAGACAACAAGGGCCAAATTTTATACCAGTAAACCGTAATGCACTAATTGCAGCCATTGATACCGCATGGGAAACGATTAATATTAATTATATTGATACCTTGATAGCGTCAATGAGCAGACGCCTCCAAGAATGTATCAATAATAATGGAGGTCACACCCATTATTGATTTCTTATATTTATTTATATAGTAATACCTTTATTTAAAAAAAAGTTTTCATTTAATTTTAAACTATAACTTGGTATCTTAATTATAATTATGTAATAAATTCTTGTCAAAAACTAAATATATACGTTGACAATAAGAATTGCCTTAGTTTTTATTTTCACTTTTTATATTAACTACAGAAAAAATGAAACGTCATAAAATATACATTTTGTAAGGACTAAATATTATGAATAGAGAGTTTAATGATTTTTTTAATAACTTACAATAATTAGTAGGTTAGATTTATTTAAAAATAAGTAATAATCAGTCAACCCAAATAACCATGTTTAGTTTTTGATTTAATTTAAAAGTTATTGCTTGTAGACGTTTTTTAAATCAAAATTATTTCTAATTTTATTTTGTAAACATTTCCTAAACAAAATTTTGATTCGATAATTAATCGAGCTATGGTGTTTAATTAGCGATACCTTCAAATATATTCTTTAAAGAAAAAATTAAGTAAGCAACGTAAATTACCTATTTTCTAAAACGTGCTTAGTGTAATGATTCATTCTACAGTCCTTCTATAAGATAACCCCTGCTGAGACTACCTGCTGTTAGAATTGTAAATGATACCCTTAAGCCCGCTTCACAATGTGCAAACTTTTGTTTACAGAAATTGTGGTGTCCAAGTTTTAAATTTCATGAGTGTACATTATATTGATTTTCACAACTTATATCATCAAATATAAATACGGAATGCGGTTTGGCATCGTTTGGATGCATTATATCTTTATTATTACTAAATGTATAATAATTTATTTTTCCAGAAATTTATACTTTGGTTGATTTAATGATTTAGAATAGATATAAACATTTTCGAATTTCAAACCGTTTATATCTGTAAGAAGATTTAACATAACGTTTGTTTTACCACAATTTGAAGGACCACAAATTATACATCGGATACTATCCGGTAATAAAGCACCATGTTTAGACTCTTTACTAGTTTCCGCAACATCAAAATCAAACACTAATTTACTTGTTTGTTGAACAAACTTCATCGCTATAATAAATAAAACTCAAAGATACAACTTATTTTATATATTTCACACTAATAACACATATAAGATCATTACAATATACTTTATTTTTCACATTCTTCGAACTTCTCCAGTAAGCGGATTATAGTGCACGACTGCGTCATGCAATATGAGGCAGTATGCAACCACGTCTGTTTCAAAGTTCTTTGATGAGTCAATTTAAAGTTTGATATCAATTACGATTGATATTGTTAAATAAGGCAATTTTTGCACTATCGCTTAGAGTTTTGTTAACGTAATTGAACCTAAAGCTTCACCTTTATAGCAATCTAAATCGGTTCGAGAACGAATAAGGATTAATTTCTGTCGCATGTTGACGATCACATGATTATAGTCTTCAGCAAAACCAAATAAATGATTGAGCGGTATATTAACATAAAACTGCTTTTCTAATGGTTTACTCGTATCTTCGTATACAACCTACAATGTATTATCAGCACTAACCCATCCGGCATCGTTTAAGCTCCTACTCTCATTAAGAGTATATGATGCATATCCTTTAATAAAAGAACTTAATCCTGGCAATCTACAGGTGTCAACTTTTTGTCCATTCAATTCATATCTAATTTCTTCAAATAAAAAGCATGGAAAATTATTTGTCAGTTTACTAGTTTTCGTATTTTCCTCAGAATTTAATTAGAAAGAACCCTCAATGTAAACATGGCTATCGTACTTGGCAGTAACTAAATCTTGACTTTGAATTACAATTCTAATTTTGTCGGAAAGACCGTAATTACTACTAGATCCGTATGGTAGATACGTATGAATATCATCTCGGTCAATTGTTTCGTCAAAACTGATTTTTTTGAAAACGTTTAATGGATCCGTCATAATATTGCCTTACTTTTAAACCAATAGATTGTAAAAATGCTTTTTCACCGAACGTTAACCCTTCGACAACTCGACTGGTACTAAAGTGTGGAGCGTTACCTGTCTTATAGTTATTAGATTTTTACAGTTAAATTTTAAGACCATACTGTTTTAATTCTAAATGCACCGTAAATGGTTCCTCTCAAAATCAATTAACTTGCCGTTTTGATTCACCAGATTAATGGTTATGCTATTAATAACTTCAGTATTAACAAACAGATACAACGGAGGCGTAGGAGTATTTACTAATCTATAACCAGGTGGAACTGAAATTGGAATCTGATACAGTATACGTGATGGTACACCGTCTCTAAATGAACCACTGATTATGTTACACTCTATTTGAATGTTTGTAAGATTCACAACTTTTACATTCATATCAGATTCATACTTTCTGTTTGCATTTAAAACTGCATTTTTTGAAAACCCCAATATCCGACCAATGCTATCAGGTTGAGAAAAATCGATTTGAAATTTAGATTTAATATCACACTTTTGAGTATTATGATTCGCCTCGATTATTAGGTTTGTAGCATCGGGTACAATATTCTCATTGAGATGTAGGTCTCTTTTTAATAGTTGCCACTAATTCATCAATTTCATATGCACCGCGTGGAATACTGATATAATGCTAATCACCATGTTCTAACCTGTAGTAAAATTTATCTATTCCATACGTAATATTCTTTTATTGAATTGCAATCATAAAAGCCGATTAAACCCAAAACCTAATTGTATCTATTATCCAGTTCAATTGGTGGAAAAAAGGAGCAAGTAGCGGAGTGACCAACTCCCGATAAGGTGAAAGATCTGGACATTACTAATGTGAAACTACGAGTTACTACTTATTACATAAGAATTTGAGACAAAGATGCCCGCAAACTACTGTATTAAACTGTTGTTCTCTTTCATAATTATAGAAAATTTTAAAAGCCAAAAAATACCATATTAATTTTTGGTGGTGGGGGTAAGACGCTAAAGCTATCGTAATACAGAACACGTTGATCGCGTTTTTTATAACAAACCCAATGAGTCCCGGGTCATTTTAGGTCATCTAGATTAACTACACCTCGATTCATTCTTCCATGTCTTTTCGTAAATTATCTGACAAAAACACGTCTCGGAAATAGGGTATTCTTTTAGCATAATGACGAATATCAACATCAGTTAAGGCTCTTTTGGGTAACTTTTTTTACTAGTTTTTTTGTTGATACGGATTTAAATATAAGACACCTCCCGATTTGTGCCTTCTTCAGATGTCTCGACTTGTTTTTAACAAGTACAACATGGAGAGAGTCTATAGGGCAGCTCATCAAATCTATGAACAACAAAAATATTAACATTAGTAAATCAACAAGTAAAAACAAATAAATTCTAAGAAATGTAATAATAAAGCATTCACTTACGGCTTGGTAAAGTCATTGTTGTAGTAAACTTGTTAACAAATTACCACTCTTTATATAGTAAAAACTGCACACAATACAATAATATTTACGGAAATACACGAAACAAGAATAAAAACACTACGTCTACACCCCTCGCCCCCTGCCCCTCAAAAAATGTATTCTACAAATTTTATAAATAATTCAATAAGTTCAACAAAATAAAACAGTAGTTTTAACTATTAATATTTCTTCAAAAACGTACATTGTAAATCATACGTGAAAAAATCAATCTATTTATAGTACAAAAGGCATTTTCTTATGCAGTATGTATTTCCCATTGTATTTGGATCAAGAATTTTGATTAAACAACTAAAATGTTTGTAATTTTTCAAATTTTCCGATGGTGATATGCTCAAAGGTGTATTTATCCCTCTTGAGGGTCTCATTCCGCGCTGATAATAGTTTGAACACCAAGGTAAATCAATGTATTTGTAGTACAAAGGCATTTTCTTATACAATTTATAACTTTAATGTTTTTCAACCGAAAATTGAGGTTCAAAATTTTAACAACTCATATTTCATCACATGTTCTAATAGTGCCATTCTGAAAACTAAAAAAATTGCCCTTAAATGTGACATTTACGCGTGGATACTATCTTAAGCGTGAAGATAAAGTAATATATTTATAGTACAAAGACATTTTCTTATGCAGTTTGTATTTCCCATTGTATTTGGTCAAAAATTTTTATTAAACAACTAAAATGTTTGTAATTTTTCAAATTTTCCGATGGTGATATGCTCAAGGGTGTATTTATTCCTCTTGAAAGTCTCATTCCGCGCGGATAATAGTTTGAACACCAAGGCAAATCAATCTATTTATAGTACAAAGGCATTTTCTATAAAGATAAGAATAAAACGATAATATTGTACAGCTATACTTTTTATTCATTCCAATAAATAACGCGTCTTTATAGTTTGTACGCTCCTAATACTTAAGCATAATTAAACATTTAACCAAATTACGTCCTTTGTTGTTGTGTACTTTTGGTTCTTACATTTTCTATTTTCCTAATACCAAAAATAAAATTTTCAAATCTTGGAATTCAAAACTGCTTACTTATCCAAAATAAATCGTTGTAAAGCTTTGCTGGCTAAACCCTCTTATAGGGTCTTATTTACGCGCGGATAATAGTTTAAACACCAAGGTAAATCAATCTATTTATAGTACAAAGGCATTTTCTTATACAATTTATAACTTTAATGTTTTTCAACCGAAAATTGAGGTTCAAAATTTTAACAACTCATATTTCATCACATGTTCTAATGGTGCCATTCTGAAAACTGAAAAAATTGCCCTTAAATGTGACATTTACGCATGGATACTATCTTAAGCGTGAAGATAAAGTAATCTATTTATAGTACAAAGACATTTTCTTATGCAGTTTGTATTTCCCATTGTATTTGGTCAAAAATTTTGATTAAACAACTAAAATGTTTGTAATTTTTCAAATTTTCCTATGGTGATATGCTCAAGGGTGTATTTATCCCTCTTGAGGGTCTCATTCCGCGCGGATAATAGTTTGAAGACCAAGGTAAATCAATCTATTTATAGTACAAAGGCATTTTCTTATGCAGTTTGTATTTCCCATTGTATTTGGTCAAAAAATTTTGATTCAAATTCTAACAATTCATACTTCATCACATGTTCTAACGGTGCCATTTTGAAAACTGAAAAAATTGCCCTTAAATGTGACATTTACGCATGGATACTATCTTAAGCGTGAAGATAAAGTAATCTATTTATAGTACAAAGACATTTTCTTATGCAGTTTGTATTTCCCATTGTATTTGGTCAAAAATTTTGATTAAACAACTAAAATGTTTGTAATTTTTCAAATTTTCCTATGGTGATATGCTCAAGGGTGTATTTATCCCTCTTGAGGGTCTCATTCCGCGCGGATAATAGTTTGAAGACCAAGGTAAATCAATCTATTTATAGTACAAAGGCATTTTCTTATGCAGTTTGTATTTCCCATTGTATTTGGTCAAAAATTTTGATTCAAAATTCTAACAATTCATACTTCATCACATGTTCTAATGGTGCCATTTTGAAAACTGATGAAAAAATTGCCCTTAAATGTGACATTTACGCGTGGATACTATCTTAAGCGTAAAGATAAAGTAATCTATTTATAGTACAAAGGCATTTTCTTATACAATGTATAACATTAATGTTTTTCAACCGAAAATTGTGATTCAAAATTCTAACAATTCATAATGGTGCCATTCTAAATGCTGAAAAAATTGACCGTAAAGGTGTCATTTGCGCGTGAATGCCGCTCTCTGACATACATATTCTTTAAGCATTTTTTATAGTATGTAAAAGTGTTCTTTCCAACAATAGAGCAAAATTAAATGATGAACTCCAGAATTAACATCATTAACAATGTAGGGTGCCTGTAAGTTATTATGTTTTTTTATTTTATTTACTGTTGTTAATTTTGTTTTAGAGACTTGCACCTTTGCAGTACGCTGCTAGTGTCACCGTAAGATAATTTTTGATTTTTACAATGTTTTATAATTGTTTTAAAATTTTTACAGAAGTTGCCGGAGTTATCACATATAATGACCCTGCTGGACAATCAAAGTTGCTCAGTTTTTAACGATGAGGTAGTTATTCAATTAATTTATTAAATCAAATAATTTTAATTTATGATTGCAGGCACCCTACAAAATCAAGAAGGTGATGATGAAGTCATCCCCTCATCCCAAGAGGTTGTTGGTGAAGAGGTATTTATTTTCGTTTTATTATTTTTTTAATTCATTTTTTAAGTATATTTACAGCATCAACCAGAGCCAACAGCCTGGAGGGGTTTGGCGTCATCCCTGGAGTTGTTTGGCGAGAAGGATGAGGTAATTTACCTTTTGTAATATTTTAATTTTTATTTATTGCTACTTATAATACGTGTCTTAATTTTTCTTTATCTCTTTTTAGGTTCCACAAAACAAACTCAACCCCCTCAACAGGTTTCTGTGGGGAAGAATTGAATTTGTGTAGGGCGCTGTACGACCGTCCTGCGTCTAGTTTTTCTTCGGTGGAACTGCCAACTCCAAAAACTGAGGATGACGTGGGGTGGTCATCTTTAAGAAAACGAATTGTGGAAGATATAAGCGAGACGTACAGCAGGGTCTACAAACTTCAGAAAGCGGACATTGAGGCCATCACGGACCTCCATGCAAAGCGTGCGGTTTTAGTAGCGCGTGTGAATCAATATAGACAAGACTTAAAAATTATTAAAGAAAAACACACACAGTTTTGTATTAATTAGTATACCTTTTAAGTTAGATATAAGATTTGTATAAAAAATTAAATAAATGTGTGCTGTTTAATTCAATACTTTCATTTAATATTTAAATCACTTGTAAATATGTAAAGCAAAATGCATTTATTATTAATTTCATTTTTTTAATGAAATCTAATCACCTTTATGGATGTATTTAAGTTATTAAGAACAAGTTAATTCTATATTACTTTTTATTTATATTCATTTATTGCATTTTTTTTCTGATTTCATACATTTTAAGATCACTAGATAATTGGTGTAACGATTTCAAATACAAGTATAGTTTATATTTATACAATTTATTACATTTCGGCCTCATTCTACAAATTCAATGTTTGTGGTTTTCCCCAATGCACCTTGGCTTCTTAAATAAATATTCCTCCCACTACTGATGTCCAAATTTATCTTCTTTATATCAACCTCAGTAAATTTGCTTGTGAAACGTTTCGGTAATGTTACCATAAACTTATCAAACACTAAAACCACTTTTATACCAAACTTTGTATCACTTTTGTAAAACTTTTTATTTCGTGTTTTTCACCAATAGCTAACTCTCGAAGGCTCACATATGGAAGCACATGAGCTGCCTTATTTACCTCTGCGAAAAATGTAGACATTTTCTGCTAATACGTTTCAAATAATAAACAACACACACGAAATTATACAATTTATATATAGTCAATCAGAACGTCGCCATCCTGACTTTACGACCCTTCCCAAACATAGCCGACAACAACCGTACACAATCATGACCGAAAGCTTCCGTACATGACCGACAACCGAAAACTTTCGAACATAGCCGACGCCCACAACGGATACCTCTGCAGGCGTAAATGCAGATGCCGCCATCTTGACCTACAAACAAACCCGACGATGACCGACTGCGCACGAACCGACGCGCACGCCCCCTCCATATTGACTTACGAAGCTTGCCCGAACATTTACGATGACGATCGAAATTCAAATTTCTCGCAAAAGTGAGCCAGAAACGGTATCATATAACTACTCATGTAATTTAAAAATAGATAAAATAATAGGTAATAAATGCATTTCAATCACACATTGAAGAGCTGGTGATAATACACGTCAAAAACTAATCAATAATGTATAAATTATTATATATGCAGAGCTTTGAGATGATATAATGTTTTGCATTTGCAAGATATTAATTATATAGTTTTAAAATAACTACGTGGTTTGTAAGAAGTTTATTTTTGTGTGCGTGAAAACACCTTAAAAATAATACTCTCTCACTCAAAGTTATATTGTATAGATTAATTTAAAAAACAAAAAATTATATCTACATAAAATAAATATTTATGTTTTCAAAGTAATGATTAAATTTAGTACTAAGTTTAAAATTAGGTTTGGAAATATATTTCATAAAGCTTACAGCAATTTGAACTTGAGAGAAAAAAGCAAACATAAAACTTAATATTCTCGAGTTGTAACAAAAAAGATACTTTGAACGTATATGTATTAAATAAATGTAAAAACGTGAGTTTAAATCAATAATTTTTGTTTAAAAAAAATTGTTCAAGACAGCTAAGTTTCTGTCAATCCTTGTTTTGAAACTTTGAAGTGCAAACGTTGTAAGTACATATGTTTAAAGGAAGGTTTTGGATAAATGAATTTAAATAAAAAATGAAAGAGTAAAGTTATTTTTAAGGTAGGTATTCTATACGTAAGAATGTTGGGTCAATTTTATTTCAATTTCGTACTGAGGCATAGAAAATAAATGTTAGCTTTTAACCAAACAATAATATATCAAAATACACTTTCCAAAAGCAATAACAATATTTCACCATAAATAAATATCAATGACTTTAACGAATTTACACAAAACATGGCAACTTTTCAACTAAACAGACACAGATTTATATAAAAATGTCATACAATTGGATCGTTATTAACTAAAGTGTTACAAACTAATAAAATTTAAAAATTCCATAATTGGGTGTTTTTCTAAAACCTTCTTCAAAGTTTTATAAGTAACGAGATGTGACTTGTACTAGTGGCAATCAGACGAACAGCAAGGCAGCGACGGTTAATTACATGATTCTTGACATCACACGTCACATATTTTTTTTACACGGGAAAATAATTTTTTGAATTTCTATGAGTAATTTCTCGAAAACGGTCATCCAGATTGTTTTTTATTTTAACAGTGTTGGTAGATATCCAATTTAAAAAGAGTGTAACACCTAATTGCTAAACAATAAATAACATCAACGAATAAAGTAAATTAAAAAATATTTGTCCCCATTTAATGTTATAAATTTTATTTAATTATATTATAATATAAGTGATAGAAATTCATCATTATACGCGAGTGAGAATTGCGCATGAGTGGGAACTTCTCACGAGCTTTATAATGGCATTTCAATCACATGTCATATACGACATTTTATCTTACAAGTGCATTGTAAAAATATCTAAGAAATTCAAGTAAATATCCACCTGTGACATTAGCATGGTTCTATGTATCAGCTATAGTTATGAAATAAAGGGTCTCATTGTTTTCCCAAATTTTCTCGAAATTAATAAAAATGAAATTTCTTCTAAAAATATCCAAATTGGATTGCTTCCGGTAAATCAAAACACCCGAAAAATATGGTCTATTTGTCAAGTAAAAGCGGAGAACTCTTTGAATGTCAACACAGAAGAGGGTTTGCTGACATATTTTGTTCAAAAGGTAACTCATGTACTGTATAGGTATGTTACCCATTAATACATATTGTATTTTATAGTCACAAACATATAAGTCGTTTTCTATTTGGGCGAAGTACACGAAGCTGAAAGCTGCGCTAAATTTACATGAAAATTTGGACATAGAAAAGTACTGTAAATGAACTGCATTCTTGAAACATAAACATGTTGAATAAAAACATTAATTTTATGTGGTTTGTAGTATTATGTAAAATCAATTTAATATCAATATTAAGGAAAGAATTATTTAATTAAAATTAGGATAACATTGAATGTAATAACAACTTTTTAAAAATTTAAAATTTTAATTATTTATTATAAACTATAGCAACATAAACAGCAACATGATAACCAATAAAGAATTATTTACAAAATTCATATGTTTCCACTACAGTAAGTACACGTTTTGACGTATGCCAATAAAGTATTAAATTTTTGCATATATTGTGTAGCTTGTAGCTGTTGTCGCAATTAGTGGCAGCTGTAGATTTGATGAATTATTAAAAATGTGTATCACGGATAAAAAAGACAGAGACGATCTTCTACTGATCCATGTTCCTTACACCAAGACCTTCAAGAAACGGCCTTTTACTATGTTGTCCACTGGATTTGGGATTAATCCTATTAATTTATATCGGAAATATATCAATTTACGCCCAGAGAAAGTGAGAAATTGTCTTCTATTTCTTTGCTACCGAAATGGAAAATGTACGATACAACTCATTGGCGTTAACAGTTTTAGAAAGATTCCACAATTGATACCAAAAAAACCCCAAAATGTATACCGGACACGCGTTTCGGAGCCAATGTAAGAACACTGAAGCAATTCGGTGACTGGAAGAGTGATTCTGTCGTTGAAGGATATGTAGAGGATTCTCTGCAGAATAAAGTTAGTATTGCGAAAAAATTCTGAGAGATGGATGTAGCAGTTCTACAAATGTAAACCATGAAATCGCGATTAGGAACGGAACAAGGCAGCAAGGCAGTAGCTTTTACTGCTAATGAAGAAATTCGTGGAGATGAGAGTAGCAGTTCTACAAGTGTTAATCAGGAAATTGCGATTGTGGAACAGAACAAAGAAGTAGCTTTTAGTGCTGATAAAGAAGTGTACTTTAACAACACGAATTGTACCGTTAATGTTAACAATTAGAAATTTATTAGTTATAACTGCATTATTAATATAGTAACTTGTAACTGTTTAAAATGTTCCACGCAAAATTGTTAATAAATATTCTTCAACAAATATTCTCTTAGTATTTTCAATTTAAAATTACAATTTTTAATTACAACTGACAGCTGTCTGATTTAGTGAGTTGTGAGTAGAACTGACAGTTTTATGTATTTATGTGAGTGAAAGTTGATTTCTGTTGCCGAAAACAACGGTATAATGTACCTAAAAACTACACCTGTAAGATAATAGTATATTACACAACGAGAGTTGTAAATAGCATATTACGCCAGAGTAATTACTTTACAACTCGAGTTGTCTACTATACTTTATCTACGACCATCTCCGTCCCCCGAATCCTTGTACCATCTTTCCAATTGCTTACAAACGTTTGACATCTTTCCATTATCATCTCCCATCTAAATTTTCACCCCAAAAGTTTTTGCCGCACAATAATTTCCGCCTCTGATATTTAAACCTTCTAAACACCTCCAAAAGTTTTTACTTTAATTTTATCTACCCCTTCCCCTTACCTTTAACTTTGCCACTCCTTCGACTCCTTTGACTACACTCTCTCCTAGTTCTATTAAAACACTCTCTTCCTTCGGCCCCTACACCACCCATCCCTGAACCCCCAGAATTTGTAATTTGTTTATTTACCAAAGCAGTCAATGTATTTCCACAAATCTTATACTTTGTTGTCCATAAATGGTAAGTAAATAATGTCAATTTAAACTCAGTGGCGGCGCGTGGTCAATCATACTGGGAGGTCAAAATTAATTTAAAAAATAGGCATACTTAAAAAAATATAAATAGCTCAAATGCACCGCAAAATTTTATACAATCTACAATTTTGTTCAAAATATAGCGATTTTTCGAAACATTCTCATTAAAATCTCTAAGGGATTTTCTGTAAGCATTGTCTAGCTGTGTACGAATATCAACATTTTCTACGGTTGCAAAATTTACCGAGTATTTCACGTGTTCTGCAGACGAAGCATGTTTTTTTATTTCCTCTTTTAAATGTTTTAAATCTCTGACACCGGTTTTGCACTATAGCGAGTCTGACGAGTCTTTAGAAAATAATAAACAACCAAAACAGTAAAATACATTTGATACTCCACAACCACATATCCAGTTAGCTAAATCGTACATTACCTTGCGAAAGTTTCGATGAACATCTTTATTTTTGTCTTTGCTAGTTTGTCGTAAACTTAGTTCTGGCAAAGGACTACCATTTGCCTTGAACTCAACTAATTTTGTAAAATTAAGTTTGTTAGCACTTTTTAATTGTTTAATTTTCTGCACTACCGACATTTTCTATTATAGCGCATGCACACGCGAATCAAAAATAGTATTTTTCAAAACAACACAACAACAGTAAAACATATCAATATAAATTCTTAAACTGATTTAAAACACGCAAAAATCGAATCAAAAATCGAGCGTAATTGTACACTCTATACAAAGTCGACGTAAACTGCGGGATCCGGCTCATGACCCAAAGAGTTTTTCCGGGTAAATCTAATTCAATGAGGACAATTCGCACCGCCAGCCCAAGGTTGAAGAGGATGAATTACGAACGACGGCCGATAAATTTTAAATTATTCTACTTGCGACTTAATTACCTATTTTAATAAAACACTTAATAATGAATATTTTTATATATTGTCAAAATTTTGGGAGGTCATTGACCAAATGACCATATGGACAAGCCGCCACTGTATTAAACTTCTGAATCAAAAGAAAACGTCATATCATTGAAGAACTCACTAATTGAATTAATTTTGTTACAAAGTTGAGCCGCGTTTCTAAAAGAAAACTAAAGGAATATTAAACGATAAATATACAACCTCTTTATTAAACAAATTAAATTTTACGGTGGCTAAATTACAAACAATTACAATTTACGTTAAAGTTGCAAGCACTTCGAATTAAATTACAAGACATGTATGTTCTTACAGATAACAAAAAAAGGATAGGATAATCAGTTGAAGTGACCATTACATCACTGCAAAATGTTATTATACGACAATTAACGTGTTGCATTTACGGTAACATTCTCGATGCCCTTCTTTTTAAAAAATTTGTAACCGACATTGCACGATTTATGGACAAAACAAAAAATGAGGATAAAAAATAAAACAAGTTGTTCATTATGTTCTTTATTTATGTAGTCTTCTTTGACAAACTAGTTCCGTAATATCAGTTCAAAATAGCATCTCTCATTGCTACCTTCTTTACGAATATGGGGTGAAGCATGCATGTAAGTACATACGTTTCATCTAAATACATAAGTATAATCTTGAGAATCAACCAGTATTATATAATTAGTTGTCCTGATTTTTAATAATTAGTGATCGCACCATGTACGAACAAAGTAAAATACACATTTGATGTTGTTCCATTGTTATATTAAGTAAGATGTTTTCTTTCCCGAAGTATTTAATAGTTTTCTCGCCTTTAATGACCATCAGAGATTTAGAAGAAAGTTTAGGTGTTGAGGGTTGGATTTGAATAATTAATGACAATGTGTGTCTATAAGAATGCAATTAAATATAACCAAATAAAATGTTATCTACCTACTGTGTTACCTAAATTCGTACTTTTAAAGAACTTGTAGTTGTTTTACAAAATTTTTCCGGTACTTCCAAATAACACATGGCGTTTGCTTGCTTGAGGGTTACTAGATGTACTTGCGTACATAGTAATTTAAGTAACTGTATTGTAGAATAACTAATAAACAAATATTAATAATGTGCGTAGAGGGATGCGCGAGTTTGAAGGACAAAAATCTTCGAATGGAGTTTCTGTATAGTTTATTTTTGTGTGGTTAAATTCCCAAACAAACATAACCCTGACTTTTTAATATTCTATTTATTGAAAATACTATATTATTCGATTTAAGTTAAATGTGTCGGAACTCCATGCTAGGTGGACGGGATCTACAATGTAAACAAAACTCTAGATCTCTATCTGCTACGATCACGCCGGCAATGAGATTTTGACTGTGACTGAATATTTGAAGTTTAGTCATAAATCACTATCGGAAATCAATTTTCCACATTCATGTATTATATTCCGAATTAATAGTTTTAAATAAATTGTTTTTTTTAAGAATTTTTTTTATTTTGCCTCTTATAAAGCCTTTACTGCACTAGTTTGGAAAATTCACTTTTCGTGCGAGTAAATAATTTGGAAAATGTTGTGTCGAAGCAATGTCCAAGCAAATTTGGAGGGATGGTAGAAATAGGTTTCCTGATAGTACCAATTTGCGACTTCGGGGTTCGCGCTTCAAGGAGCAGGCGTATGAAAACTCTGCGTCCCAACGCTTTTGGGAAAATAGCTTTGTTGTGGAAAGTGCTATCGAAAAAAAATCAAATAAAATATGTAGAAAACAAAATTATGCACAATTTTGAGTCCTTGAATTTTTCTGTCTGCGGCCAATACTTTCCGCTCTACGGTGCATGAATGTTGGGGGTTGATTTAGAATTTTCAACCAAATCAGAATTTCATTGCGGATTAAGGTGAACATCGGTATCAAACAATTCCGTAATATTTTTTCTTTGAAAAGGTAATGTTTTGTGAGTCTGCAGATGTCCGATTTGATACATTTGGTTGTATATAATAAAAACCATGATTTCTTGAAACGGGCCGTTACATACTCCAATTTGTGCATTTTTAATTGTCATTGTCTACGGTCAATATTTCTTTATTACTGTTGATCCAGGCGTCAAATTTATTATTTTTGTGCATACATGGTATAAGAAAATATAATTTTCAACTTGTTTCCACACCACCTTCGAGGTAGAATTGGTCGGTTGTATAGTATCCCCAAGATACCTAACCCACAATTGATATCGGGGTTTATTTAATTTTTGTCGCTTGCGACGTTGTAAAAACTGTCTCGCCTTCCTTGTTATCATTCTCATCAATTTCAAGCCAGAATAGGCAAACTCGGCTTGGTACTCATCGTCCCATACCTGATCGAACACAGTGTTTGCATATTCTACATTGTCATCCTCTAACTCAAACTAGTAGGAAATTTTTTCCTAGAATGCCCAATACAGTGTAAACACAAAACCGAATATTTCAATCCTGATTTACAACAACCACAAGCATGCCCACAACTCTTCTGGTATCTACAAGAAAGTAAAACCTCTGGAGCTGGTCCCTTTGTGATTTGTGTTGCGGTCAATTCTGTGGTTGTTCTCTGCCATCATTGATTCTCTGAACTAACCGCCAGGTTTGTACTTTGCAATAAGTAGGCAATGAATGATGATGGCACTCATCGGATGTTGGAGGCAGCGAAGCAAGATTGAATGAAGTTATGGAGACGGCTTGTATCGCAAAGAGTCTAACTGCACTGCACTCGGCAGTCACACTATCGGTACAAAATAAATATCCGCGTTGTTAATCATCAGCGAATCTGGCTGCACAACTTGTATTCTGACGTAGATGTCGTTCAAATGCCGTGGCGACCACCATGCGACCGAACAGTAACGGCTCAAGCACAAAATGTGTGACATAAGGTTAATTTGTTTGTATGAAAAGTCGTTTATTTTACAGCATTTTAGTTTTTTCTGCCACTCACCGTTTTATATATCGTGTTTTAATTTTTTTACACAAAATGCGCTAATCAGCCCAACTTTTTACGCACCGGTAAGTATTGGTCGCAAAGAAAAAATGCCAGGACCCAAAATTGTGCAAAATTTTGTTTTCTATATATTCTATATTTTGATAACACTTACCACAACATCGCTATTTTTCAAAAGCGTTGCGACACAGAGTTTTTGTAGTCGCCTAATCAAGACTGACAAACTGAAATTTACTGGTTTCAGGATCTACGCCCAAAATTTTACGGCCGAGATCGTCCAGAATGGTGTTGCGTTTTCCTTTTGAACAGGAAGCGTGGCATATACAAAGCCAAATAGAAGATGATTGCCTACTTTTAAGACATGACGATATAGAATTTCATGTACTGTCATTGGTAGTGGAAAATCCGCACAGAAGCCAAGAACTCCATGAAGCCGATTCTATTTTTAAACTAGAATTTTGTTTATTAGCACTGGAGAGATTTGGAGAAGATTCGTAGTTTTTAATTACTTCCTATTTAGAGACGAATTCGTTTTCATAAAAGTGAATTTGTCAACAAGCATCATTTTCATTCTTATCGTGATACCAACCCGCACATAACTCGTAATCTGGATCATCAATGCAGATGGTCTGTTAACGTGGAGTGGAATTTTAGGTTCATATGTAGTTGGTACTTACTTCATTGACGACGCTTTAAATGGACGCAAATTTAGAAGATTTTACGGTACAATTTGCCCAAGTTACTACAAAATGTAAATATTCGCCAAATAATGTGGTTTCAGCTAGACGAAGCATCTGCACATTTGAGGCCAATGTGCGCCCTTGTTAAATGCGCGGTTTCAAAATAGGTGGATCGGAAGAGGATGTATGCAGAAGTGGCCAGCGAAATCGCCAGATATGACCTGTTTAAATTTCTTTTTGTGGGGATACATTAAGAATATTGTTTATGATACCACAACAATCATTCCAGAAAATATGAAGAACAAGATTAGAGTCGCATTTTAAACTATAACAGCAAATTTGTTATTACATGTTAAGAATTCGTTTAAAAACGTTTACGATTGTATCACAAGCGATGGGCATCATTTTGAGCATTTGTTTTAATTTTAACTACTTTCAGTATTAATCACTCACGTTTCTAGATTAATGCTTTTTTGTTATTATTGTATGTTCTTGAATTGTTCATTAACATCACAAAACATGAATTTAGCTACAAAATGCATTAAAAGTGCTAAAATAGGATTTAAAAGACCTATCTTCACTACAATAAATATAACCAAGTCCGGTGTATTTAAAAAAGTACCTCAATTTTGACAACGAAAATTTAATTCTTTATAACTCAAAAACTTCTAAAGATAGGTATAAAGAACCCTTATACTTTTGGAAGACAATTAAATTTTATGTCAAATTAGACCATCATTTAAATTAAAAAAATTATATGGCTTAATATGATGTCAAAGTTTGAGGACCACTGTTTATTATCTGGTATAATTTATCAAAATACACTTCAACCTGCTTTGAAGCCCATTCCTTCTGCTAACGGCCTAATACTGTTTTGAGTAGACAATGTCAACAACTGAAGCAGAGGCAAAATTTAAAACTTACCTAAATGTTTCGAAAAAAAATGAATATCTCATAAACGGTTGATTTTTGGTATAGAAAACATAATAACAACTTATAGTTATCATGAATGTAGAACTCAAAAATGTCATAAAAAACTCCATATTTTATTTAAAATAACATAACTTTGGTATTTACATCCTGTATATGGACACTCTAAACATCTCAAAATAATTTTAAAACGCAGTCTTTAAAATCTTCTATAAACCAGTTAAAACAGGTTTTCCAAATCTTTAATACTATTCCATATATTGATCGGCGCGTATAAACTGACCCATTCTGTATATGTTGTCGATCAATCAATGCCCAAGCCTTTGTTCAATCTCCATTACATCAATGGCTAATCATCTCAAGCACATGAATTGATAAAGGTAAACTTTTCTAAGTTGATTGAGTTGTTTTTTACTGTTCTGCTCTAAAAATTGCTACCATATTTATATTGTTTCTATTTTTTTATTTACGATTTGTATCCATTTGTAATTTTGTAAGCTCTACATTTAATTAGGTTTTGTGCAAAATTAACCATTCGACAACTAGGTGTTACACTTTTTTTTCAAAATTGATCAACTATAGTTTGAGGTTAAAATAAAAAAATGTGAACGAACATCTCAAACCGGATGTTTAAAAACACTACCACTTGTAAAATGATACAATAAACATAAACTTCTTTAAAAAAATCCGTATAAATTAACATGATTAAAAATATCCAAAATTTAATATAAAGTTGTATCAGTATTAGTGCGTAAAAATTGTTCAATCACAACAAAAAAATATTTAATGTAATTAATGTACCTAATTCCAACAAATAATAAAACAAATTTAAATAATTATAATTAACGAGAAAGTTAGAAGAGTTTTATTTAAAACAGCTTTGAATAGCATTTAGTTAAAAGCTTGGTACAAAATGTTAATTAACTTAAAATTTACTACCGTTGCAGTTTGTAAATTAAAGAATAAGACACAAACAATGCATTTTAATTATGAGAAAGTAATGTCCACGAGAAGTATTAGCGAACACATTTTTCTTTGTTCTAAATACGTACATATTTAAAAAATAAATAAAACCCTAAACATTAGTTTGTTTCACCGAAATTTATATTTTGATAATGTAACCTTGTTAAAATAAAAAAAATAAGCGAAATTTACTCAAACAAAAAAACATAAATTTAAATTGATGTTAATAAACATATTCGTAGCGTACTCCTGTAATAAACAAATTAATTAACCAAACATTAGTACATTTATTACACTGAAAAATTACTCGAGTAGATTAATTTCTGGTGTACACAAATAATTTTCAATTTACCAAGTAAATATTGCTTGTAGATAGAGGTAGGCTACATAAAACTAAACATATAAATTCAAACAGAGTTCTTAAGTTATTTAGTTAATTTGAAACAAAATACTTCTGGTTTTCACTAAGCATGTAATTAAATTGAATTCCTTTAAAATATCGAACTGCCTTCTAAATTTTGCTATTTTTATGCAAAATTGTGTACAAAATGTAATGGCCACAAAAAATTTTAAAGTGACATTTTTAGTAAAACATTACAATGATTCAATAACACCTTAGTTCAATTTTGCTTTAACTTGAAACGTGAAAAAATCGCTTAGTCACTAAAAACTCTGCCCAAAATAGCAAAGCGTATGAAAGCACCTACGTGATGTTCTTTGCTATTACACACATAAGTAGAAGAGGGAATGTAATTCTTAAATCATTTAATACAGACCAGATTTAAAACAGTTCTATTTTGGCCAAAAATAAAGTTTATCATAAATTTTTTTATTATAATCGTGTAGGTTGAAAGTATCAATTGATCGAATTATATTGATATGCTTACCAATTTGAAGAATATAATGTTAAAACATGCTGAATTTTAGTGAACTTTAGAATTTTTTTTTATCGGTTTTACAAATCATAAAGAAAAAACAATCGGTCATTCCATAGATTCGGTTTATAGCAATTTGTAAAAAAAAATTAGGTAAACTCTTAAAAATTGTAGATGGTAGCTTTAATAGAAAGTTACAAGTTTTAAGCCTGACTTCGCGTGGTAGTATTTCTCTTAATAGAAGAATAAATGAGGTCAAAATTAGAACAATTAAGGAACCGGATTCTATTTCATATGTTTTATAAGAAAAAATATAAGTTTGATGCGTCACACTTTTTTGAGACATACTATATATTTTAAAATAATTTTAAAACGTAAAATTTATCAACCTGCAAGCTACTAAAATGACAAAACTTGTAAAACTTTTACTGCTTTGCTATAAATCTCTGTCCCGTTGGTGGTGGTTCACTCTGTATAGTTACTATATACGAGGGAATGCTGAAAAGTTTCTGGTTTTACACAGAAAGAAACGTGCTAGCAAAATATGGTACACGTTTTCTTCAACGTACTTCCCTAACAAGCTAACACACTTAGTACAACGCTTCTCCAGTTTTCGTAACCCGTCCAAATAAAATTGGAACGGTTGCCCCTCGAAAAACGTCTCCGTGGCTGCGATGATTTCCTCATTAGAATCAAACTTGGTGCCCCTCAGGTTTTTCTTCAGTTGTGGAAAGAGGTGATAGTCTGATGGGGCCATATCAGGGAATACGGCGGGTGGTTCAACAATTCAAAGCCAATTTGGTTGATTTTCGCTAGGGTGCGGTAAGAAGGATGGGAAGGCGCATTATCCTGCAAAAACAAAACCCCGCGAGTCACTTCCTTCGGCGTTTCTGCTTCAACGCCTCCTTCAATTTGTCCAAGAGAAACATGTAGTAATCGGCGTTGATCGTGCACCCCTTTGGCAAATAATCCACTAGGACAATACCGTCTTTATCCCAAACCACCGACGCCATCACTTTTGCCGCCGACTCCAACTCGTTGACGTTTTTGATCAACACGCAGGCATTTCGGGACCCACTTTGCTGATACCTTGCTCATGTCCAAAATCTCGTGTATGATATGGGAAACTCTTTCACGAGAAATGTTCAGCATCTCCGCTATCAATTTAGCCAAAATTCGTCAGTTTTCCAATATCAGATCATGCACATGGTCGACATTTCTTATGTCGGTCGCAGAACTCGGTCTTCCTGACTGCGCCTCGTCTGTTACCTTGAAATGGCCAGTCCGAAACCTCGATACCCATGTTTTTACTGTCGAGTAACTTGAACAGTTATCCCCCAACACTTCAACCATCTCTTCATGCACTTGCTTTGCTCCTTTCCCTTGTAGAAACAGGATTTCATCACTGCGCGTTGCTCAGTTTTATCAAACATTGGTGTAAGTGCCGCCATCTTTGCTTTGTTACTGCGTGGAATAAAAACTCATCCACGTACGCATCTATTACTGCTCATGCGCGCTACTAAATAGTTAAATAGGCTGTGGTATTGTCTACACGGGTCTCATTTACGTGATTAGTAGCAAAGCCAGGAACTTTTCAGCACCCCTCGTATCTCCCATTAAATGCTTACTCAAAGTTTTTAGGGAACTTAGCAATTTAATTTGCCCATTTAAGAAAACGTAATCATAAGTGGCGATTTGAGCACTAAATCCCAAGAATGGAGTTTATACCAGATAGATCTAGATGTCATAAACCAGCCTAAATGTCCCACATTCATACGAGAAAGATTGTAATCCACACTTCAGGGATAACACCACTGTAAAGTGCGAAAATGAAGCGTGTTTTGCGATTTTTTTTGGTGGAAGGAAAAGTAGGAAGATTATAATAATTCGGGATATTGTTCATCATGTTTTAAAGTGCTTCATCAAATTTTTTTTATTTCAAAATATCACAAAATGGCGGCTCAGGAGTCATTCCCGCAAGTCAATTATTTTTTGAAGCGCTCCACGGCACGCAGTATAAGTACCGTAAAAATGAATCTGGAACAAAAAAAAATTTTGTCCTAATTTACATAAGTATAGCTAGAGAAATACGTAGGGGTTTTTAAAAATATTAATTTTAGAATAATTGGTGGTGATTTTTACATAAAGTTTGATTCTTCACCTAAAATTTGGGTACTAATTCGTCCATACAAAATCGAAATGTCAAAAATCGGATACGTACTCGTGTTTGAAATGTTGTTTTAAAGGTGTAGTAGAAAATTTAAGTGAAAAAAATAAAATTGCATCAGTTATGCCGCGTGCCGCATCGAAAAACGTGTTTCAAGAAAAGCTTTGAGTGGTATTATGCATACGTAAAAAGAAAAATTTTATTATTGCAATTTTTTTACCATTAATTTGCAATCCCAGGACCATAAAGCTGCCCTTCTATATTAGAGTATTCCTCCTCAAGCTCTTTCCTCGACGATTCAATGCCGGAACGCTGCATCTGTCAATGACCGTTCACCACGCTGGATCCGCTTGGCATTGGCTTCGACACAAAAATTGTAGGTTTAGACGCCAATGGCCATATTTTGAGTAGTTGTGTTTGTGCAAGTTTTCGGAGCGTTTAAACATTTTGACGACCGCGTCAATCTCCATTTTTTCAGATAAGCCTTCGTGGTTTGCTGGACATGTATCGGCATGTATTTTGTACTATTCTTCGAATTCAGATGCTTCTAATTTCTTAATTCTTTCAGTGTTCGCTAGTCTTACAGTACTTACATTTTACCTCAACATCGACGATTTTTTCAGTATACCAACCAATTAACGACGTGATTCCAAAAAGCAAAAAAGAACCCGCGCTTTCTCTAAGAACCATCGCCGGAAACCGTTGCCCGTTTTCTTTGCTCTTCTTTTTCTCTTCTTTTGCTGCATTTTTCATACTGGCTGTTCTCACTGCTGTTGTTGCGATGGAAATTATGTTTACCAATTTATCGTAGTATGATTGAAATATCGGCTGGGAAAGTTCCATAGAAGCACAAAATTTCATTATGCCATTTAGTCCTATTCATAATAATTTCATAGTTGGGACGATTCTACGATTAATTTCGTATGCATTTTTTATAAATTTGCAGCTTGGAATTTCAGAGAACTTCAGAGCATTTAGGGCAAATGACGACAATTTTGAAAACCAAGCCTCAAGAGCTTCTTTCTTGAAATGTAATATCGAAATTAAATGTTTTACACTTCACGTATTGACAAATCGTTGAGAAAACGGTAAAAAATTTATAATTCTATAAGCGGCATCATGCTTCACGTCGAAATCTTCATAGTTTGTTTTTACCTTCTTGGCAGAAGCCCTTGTATACGATTCTTTCGTACCTTTCTGGTCTACGTACTTATTTTTATTTCCAAACACTCAAAAATTACGGAAAAACTGTTAAAAACGCACGAAAACACGCGGTGTATTGCTGATTTTACGCGGATCTGTCTTTTCGTGCATGAACTGACGCAATACTAACGTAATTTAATGTGAAAATGCTTCCAATAAATGAAAAAGGCTTCTAGTGACATCTGTTAATATCTTACAGAAGCTACATATCAATACGTAAGTTATTAGACAGTCCCTTCGCAGTAGGTAACCGACCTCTCGCAGGTAGCCGTTCCGATACAATGTGACGCGCTCGGTAAAAGGCTAGGAAAAAAAATTTTCCCTACTACTTTGTTATGAAAGTTATGTCCCCGTATTCTTGAGAGTTTGTCAACTCTACATCTCGTTTACATATGTTCTGAATAATTAGAAACAATCCTTTAAAGAATCCCAAAAGAGTTACAATTTTTTTTTAAATAAAATGTGCAACACAGCGATTTTCACTAAGAACGTTTTCAAAAGCAAAATCGTTCTTGTTAGTGGGACGACGAAATTGTTGCGATAAGAGCTGAGACAGTAACAATCATAAGAGGTATCATTAAAGCCAGACCCAGAAAAAAGAAAACAGAAATCAAAATTCAAGAAATGGAAAATAACCTAAAAACAAATTAAAAAAAGATTAAAACAAAAATAAAATCCGGGAAGAAAGCAAAATGAATAGAAGTATGCGATTCGATTGATAACGACATATGGGGTGAAGAATACCAAATAGTCACAAAGAAACCACAAAATTACTCTTGATACAGTGTGAACTTCACTTTGATGGACCTTAAAGAAGCCAGTCACCGATTAAGATCTGACAGATGATTACTTAACTTTCCGTCTTATCTGCATATTAATATCAATAGCTAAGATGTTCAAATACCTGATAATTGAAATCGAGCAAAATGAAAACCTTTCTCTTAAACAATGCAGGTTTAGACCAAAGCGTTTGACGATTGATGCAATCGACGAGGTCTATCAAAAAGCCAGCACCACAAAAATAGTAACCTATAGACACGGAAATTTTGTTTGATGTTACGATTGACATTTAAAATGCGACTAATTCAGCATCATGACAGGCAATTTTAGATAAAATAGTGTCCCGGGACATATCAAAACCGCTCTTAAAAATACTCGAAGTTATTTAGATGATTGTAGCATAAGTATCAACAGTGGTGTCTCCAAGGTTACGCGTTTGGCGTTACTTTGGAAAATATAATGTTTACCTATTGCGCATCGAAACTCTAAAGAACGTACATTTAGATCATGCCGATGATCTGGCAATTTTAGTAATCGACATTCGAATTGATAGAAGACAGGGCCAGTTAGACAGTTCAAAATGATAGAAGCGTGGATAAAGAAAAACACTTAAATATCGCCTCCAAAAAAACGGAAATGATTATCTTGTCGGGAAGAAGAATGTTATAGAATATCGAGATAAATGTTGCCGATACAACTATAAAACTAACTAAGTCCTTGTAACCTTGGTGTATGTCTTATATTTTGGCCAATATGGCAATTTTGGAACTTACATTACGGAAATAATCAACAAAACAAACAGAAAGTTTTACCCGTTGTCAAAACTAATGCCCAATATCGAAAACCCGAGCTATTCCAGAAAGAAAGTTCTAGCTGCGGTTGCGATTTCAATCGTTTTATACGCAGTTTATACAAGTTTTATTGGGAAATGTTAAAGAAAATGTCCATAAGAGTATCCTCGGCATATAAAACAGGAGAAACGCCTTCGATTTATATCGTAAGCGGAATGCCGTCTGTAGACCTGTTAATAGAAGAGAGTAGAAATGTCAGGTATGAATGTCAAAGTTGAGACTGCACTCCACTCACCATGCAACTGAGAGGCGAATTATATGCCAAGTAAGTGTAGTAGTAGTAGGTTTTTGAATTTGGCCTTAAGTCTTCCTGTTGTAAATTTTGTCATACCACATCTTCCTTCATAAATTTTGTTTTCTCTTGATTTTATTTTAGTCGCTGTTATTTTATATCCGTTGTCTAGCAAATCAAAGCTTTTATAATTGCTACGTATTGATTTGTTCCTTTTCTAAAATATTAGTACAATTAGGGCTTTGGTTCACTCTGGAAGCATTTTTCTCTTCTGCTGATATTTGATTATTAAATTATGTATCACTTGCTTCAAAGCGTTTCCTTCGTTTTGGTTGCTGTTACATCATTGTGTCTTGGACTCTTACCATTTGCATTGCTTGCACTGTTTCTTCAATTTTCTTTTTTGAAAGGAGATTAATTTTCTCATTTTCTTTCAATCGAATGGTACTTGCATTATCTTCCTTCCATTTTAATCTTATTTCTAAGTTTTGTTAATTGCTTTTTTTAACTTATTTTATATTTTGTTTTCTCCAGGCATTTATTCCGTTTTTTTCTTTCTGTATTTTCTTTGTCCGTGTTCATTGCCATATTCTTTTCCAGTTTCCTTTTTTTTTCTTTTTGGTTTTTATTAACCATCCATCTTTTCGCCATTTCATATCTTTGCTCATTTATTTCTACTCTATTTCTTTTATTTGTTTTTTGCTCTAGTCCATATCCTTTGATCTGAATTAAATCACTATTAATAAATATCCTTTTTAATTTATATTTATTCTTTACTATCGTAATTTTACTTCAAATAACTTCACTATGACCATGTTCTTCTCATTTGTTGTATCGATAAATATGGTTCTTCTACTCTTTCACTTTTTTATCTGTCAATTTCTTGTTTTATGTTTATTCCAGTGACTTCTATATTTTTTTAATGTTTTTTTTTCATTTTCCATTTTTTTTTCTCTCTAAACTTTCTTCAATTTCTAGGATTCTGTAGAGCTCGTTTTTTTCTTTCCACTACTGCTCTCAATTGTCTCCATCCTGCTTCAGCACTTTTATTTCCTCTCAACTTCTTCTTTGCTGATTCTCACTTTCTCAGCCAGTGATAATTGCAGATTTACGAACAGCATTTACATGCATTCGTTTTGCCTTATTTGAGGCTCATTAGTGTTGGGTTGCTCAAACTCAAGTCTACAAAAAATCACTGGAAATCGTAATTATATTAATTTATTAAACAACGGTGGATAATCACAAAATTAATTACTGAAGGTATTCAGTAACGTCGACTAAAAAAGCATCGTTACATAAGAAATCAATAGATGAAGTGCCAAGTTTTGATATTCAAAATATTCATCGTGGATAAATAAAAAAAGAAAATATTAAATAGTCATTAAAGTTAATTTTAAATACAAAGTATGCGATCAATTTTCTAATTTTTAAAATACGTGTTTTAAATTTAGTAATTTTTACTTGACAGTTTCCGATACGCCATGTAACTTTGAGAATGTGCACGGTTGGAAATGAAATATTAAGTTTAGAAATGTTTAACAACATTTCACGAAGTTTACTGAACCCAGTAGCGGGCAAGTTAAGTTCCATAAAAGCCGAAGACTACAATGGTAATGTAGTTTTAAAACATTTTTGATGGAATTAGTTTTTAGGTTGATTTATTAAAATACATCCGCAATTGATAACACCTATCATTTATATTTTTAAACGAATCTGTAGTAAAGGTTTAACAATTGATTAAAGTTAAAATTTTGATCGAAATAATTTTACATTTTGCTAAACATCAAGTAAAAAGTTTCAATAAACTTTTTTAGCAAAATAAAATGAAACATCTTAGAGAGCTTTTAAATTTTAGGTTACTGTATTTCCTAAAATCAAAGCTTGTGGTTGCTGAATATTCAAAAGTTTGATATTGTTCGAACATAAAAACGTTATTTTGTAAATTTAGAATTTGTAATTTTAAAATTAGTAATGACTCTACACTTACGACCTACAAAAAAAATTTAAATTACTTCAAGAACTTTTTTTTTGATTTAGCCTATAACGAGCTTGTTATAATTAATAATATGTTGTAACATCTAGTGCTGCTGTGCACACAACCAAAAAGTGATCTGAATTAAAGTCGTCAGATGTGTAAACAGTTACAAAAGTTGATTATTCGATTATCTTGAATCGTATGCTGTAAATTCCGAAGAGATTGTACAATTGCAAACAAACATCAACAATCACTCGACAGAAGTAAGAGAACTCGAACGTAAGTTCGCGATTGCTTACAATATTGTTATACAATATGCGCGACCATCGTCTTATTACCCAAAGAAAGGTATAGTCTTTCGCGTTTATAGTGGCGCGGCTAAGAGCATGTACATTCATGAAATTTAAAACTTGGACACCACAATTTCTGTAAACAAAAGTTTGCACACTGTGAAGCGGGCTTAAGGGTATCATTTACAATTCTAACAGCAGGTAGTCTCAGCAGGGGTTAACTTATAGAAGGACTGTAGAATGAATCATTACACTAAGCACGTTTTAGAAAATAGGTAATTTATGTTGCTTACTTAATTTTTTCTTTAAAGAATATATTTGAAGGTATCGCTAATTAAACACCATAGCTCGATTAATTATCGAATCAAAATTTTGTTTAGGAAATGTTTACAAAATAAAATTAGAAATAATTTTGATTTAAAAACGTCTACAAGCAATAACTTTTAAATTAAATCAAAAAACTAAACAAGTTTATTTGGGTTGACTGATTATTACTTATTTTTAAATAAATCTAACCTACTAATTATTGTAAGTTATTAAAAAAAATCATTAAACTCTCTATTCATAATATTTAGTCCTTACAAAATGTATATTTTATGACGTTTCATTTTTTTCTGTAGTTAATATAAAAAGTGAAAATAAAAACTAAGGCAATTCTTATTGTCAACGTATATATTTAGTTTTTTGACAAGAATTTATTACATAATTATAATTAAGATACCAAGTTATAGTTTAAAATTAAATGAAAACTTTTTTTTTAAATAAAGGTATTACTATATAAATAAATATAAGAAATCAATAATGGGTGTGACCTCCATTATTATTGATACATTCTTGGAGGCGTCTGCTCATTGACGCTATCAAGGTATCAATATAATTAATATTAATCGTTTCCCATGCGGTATCAATGGCTGCAATTAGTGCATTACGGTTTACTGGTATAAAATTTGGCCCTTGTTGTCTTCGGATAACAGCAAGTATTCGAGCCCAAACATTTTTGATAATGTTAAAATCTGGGCTTTTTGCTGGCCAGGGTAACAGCTCCAAGTTATTTTCTCGTATCCAATTGCGCACAACCCGCGAAGTATGAATAGGGGCGTTGTCCTTTAACAACAAAAATACATTATGAAAATGTTAATTCAACAGATCCCGAACTATTTTTTGGAGAAAGTATAGTGAAATAAGAATACTTACTTGTTGGAAAATATAATCTTCGTCTGGATAAAACACTTCGACTGAAGGTTTCATAATAGTTTCCAAAATATCTAAATACGCAGCAGAATCAAGACGTCCATCGATAGCCCAACAAACTCCTGGACCCCGCGCGCTAACCCAACCCCACACATTCACAGAAAATAACCACTTTGTTTTTAGGACATATGTGATTATTTTCGTAACGAGTTCCTTCCATTCTAAAAACTTTTAGTGGTCCATCGTTGCGGCTATTGAACGTTTTTTCGTCGCTAAAAATCACTCGATTCCAAAATTTCAAAGGTTCGTTGAAATATCGCCTTGCAAATTCCAGACGACATCTCATATTTTCGTCACTGAAAACTTCTTTCGCAGCAGCATTATACTTTTTATTCCCATCTCCTTTAATCTTTTTGTGCAGTTATACGGCATCCGGGAAAATGTGTATTTGCTATAGCCCTGGAGTATGTAGCAAATGGTCGTTCTGTTACGTAATGAAACAACTCGAGATCTTGAGCACGTGTAGATACTTTAGGTCTACCACTTCCGATGGCTCTTTCCAAAGTGTGTTCAAGATTCCATTTTACTCGGTAATGCCCTACGGTGTTTTTTGGTATATCTAACATACGTGAAATTTCACGCACGCTACGACCCGCCGCTAATTCCGAAACAATCCGCGCTTTCAAATCACCACCGAGATGATGTGGCATTTTCACAACACTTGAAATTTTAAACTAAAATGGAATTTACATTTCTTACTTTATTTATTGGTTCACACTACCCTTCCTCAAACAGTAGGTAACTGTTTATTTATTACATACTTCTAATGACCAATGTAACAACCCTTAGAGCAATATGACTCAAAGGAAGTAAATTAAACAAGCAAGGATATTCTATTGTTATTGAAACTTATTCATAAACTAAAAGCCATTTCCTTATAATGCTAATGGACAGGATTTTCTTTTAAGTATTAAGATTACAATAGAGGACATACACGTTCTTGGTTTTTAAGTTGTCATAAATTTGATATGATATAAATTTGTGTTTCTAATATTACATCACAAACTAATCTTTATTCGCCAAAAAATTGTTGCTTAAGTTGTAAAGCTTCGTACACACCTGAACAACAAACCGAGCAACAAACATAACAACGAACCGAAAGTTAAACAGAACGACAAATGATCATTTATGATTTCCACAATCCGAACAACAAACGGAACGTTTGTGCTGTTCCCATAATTATTTTCAGTAGTTTTCAGTTCATATATGTTTATTATTGAGAAGAGAAAATTGCGGAAAACAAGAAGATAGTGCCAACCAAATTTTTACGCACAAAGAAGAGTAAAAAATTATAATTTACTTCGCTTTTTTTTATTTTGGAAATTTCCCGCCCAAATGATGCTAATAGGGACATTATTTTTTCTTGCATTCTTAAACACTGATTAATTTAAAACATTTTTCTTCTGTCAACTCCATAATATTACCTAAAACACAACAAACCCACAAAAGGGAGGACAAAAAATTAATAATTTAATTCTCCTGCATAAGTTTGTTCGCCGTTTTGTTTAGATTCGTCCAAACCTGCAAACGCATTCGCGCGCATTTTCTTTGATGTTGGAGAAAAAACCGACAAGTTGCGGGAACGCCGCAAACCGTTCGTGGAACAATCAGGACTTGCGAATCTGTTCTAAAATTCGTACGTAGCACCGTCCAAATTAATGTTCCGATTGCCGTTCGGTTTGTTGTTCTGTTTGTTCCTCGGTTTGTTGTTCAGGTGTGTACGAAGCTTTACAATTAGCATATTAATATGAACTATATCTTATGAAAGGAGAGTTATGTAACTATAATTAACGACTTAACGTTACGTTAGTAGATTCCATTTACTATTTACACATATTTTCTTGGAACATTCGATAATTAACTATTGGGATATGATGACCCTATACTTCGCAGGTTGTGCACAACTGGATACAAGCAAATAACTTGGAGCTGTTACCCTGGCCAGCAAAAAGCCCAGATTTTACATTATCTAAAATGTTTGGGCTTGAATACTTGCTGTTATCCGAAGACAACAAGGGCCAAATTTTATACCAGTAAACCGTAATGCACTAATTGCAGCTATTGATACCACATGGGAAACGATTAATATTAATTATATTGATACCTTGATAGCGTCAATGAGCAGACGCCTCCAAGAATGTTTCAATAATAATGGAGGTCACACCCATTATTGATTTCTTATATTTATTTATATAGTAATACTTTTATTAAAAAAAACGTTTTCATTTAATTTTAAAGTATAACTTGGTATATTAATTATAATTATGTAATAAATTCTTGTCAAAAAACTAAATATATACGTTGACAATAAGAATAGCCTTAGTTTTTATTTTCACTTTTTATATTAACTACAGAAAAAATGAAACGTCATAAAATATACATTTTGTAAGGACTAAATATTATGAATAGAGAGTTTAATGATTTTTTTTAATAACTTACAATAATTAGTAGGTTAGATTTATTTAATAATAAGTAATAATCAGTCAACCCAAATATCCATGTTTAGTTTTTTGATTTAATTTAAAAGTGTACATGTATTAGTTGTTCCCCTATAATTACAAACATATAAACAAAATAAAATTGGCTAGATTTTGCTGTTGTATAGGTACGCTTGGTACCAAATTAACAAAATTGAAGACCTGAAGCTATAATTTGAAACTATAAACTATTATGCATATGATGATTTCTTAAAATTTAAACGTTCATCTGTAGTTAGATATTGTAGTTTCATGTAAAACATAATAAATAGTTATTAAAAGCCCGTCGATTGACGGGTAAATTTTTAATGCACGAATTTAATAATGCTATACCTATGGCAGATGGAGACGCCCCTGGTCCCGCCCCTAAATGGAAATTTCCGGTTTTCGGATTTTTCCCGTTGGTTTAAAGACAAGACCCATCGGCATGCCAAATTTCAAGTGTCTACGACGTCTGGAAGTACCCTTTTTAATTTCGGAGACAGACATGAAAAAAAATAGGCGGCTTACTATATAGGATTATTCCTCATAGTAAAAAAAACTATAGTAGGAAACTTTTATAACTGAAAATTGCGATGTTTTTCATTCAGAAATTAAACTTTATCTGACAAAATAACCAAAATGACTATTGCCATCACAATAGTTTAAGAGGTTAATAGTGGCCATTGTCCGAAAATCAATGTATTGTTATGGAAAATAAGTCAGAAAAGTATAAAATACTTATTAATGTAGTTGACAAAATTACTGTGATAAACTAACAATTGTTTTTTACTTATCAACATTTAGAAATGGCTAATGTAGTATATAGTAGTAAATAAGATCTTGTTTATTTAAATCAAGTTTAATTTCTAAAGCTTCAAAATTTTAGTTTTGCATAATTAGTTAATTAATGGTTTGATTCCAAAATATATTTTGCAAAATATATTTCAGTTTCAAGTTATAGCTTGAGGCTCTAACTTTGTTAATTCAATATCGAGTCTACCTATACAATAGCAAAATCTATTCCATTCTATTTTGTTTATGCATCTACGTAATTAAAAGGGAACGACTAATTTATGTACCTGTTGTAAACAGCGCCATTATAAACGCGGAAGACTGTATATCCTGTAGGGCTAATAAAATGTTGCGACCTGTGGTACCGTTCGTCTTAACGTAGCATTAAACAATTGAGATGACCTATTTCTTTATATAAAACGTGCTTAATAAATAAAAATTAATTCAAATAAATGACTGGGATGGGTTTGTCGTGGAAATTTTTGACATGTCTACTTTTTTAACAACATAACAACGTAAGCTTTAAGTTAACATTCCAGCTGTGTAGTGTCTTTCATAATTTTATTGTGTTCTTATGTTTCAAATTTTGCAAATTCTTCATCCTTTTAACGAAATCAATTCCTTTTAGAGCTTGCTGACTGACCTACAATTTCAATTTCGGTAAGTTAAAATTGTTTGATTTGTTTTAGATTAGGTTGTTAATATCTCATAATGGTTTTTATCCAAGATTAGCCAATGTTTATGGAGGAATCGTATTTCTGCAATGGCGTTAGAGTTTGGCAATACAATGTCGCTGCATGCGTTCATGAATTTCGACAAGAATTGAGGTGGTATATTTTATTGGCAACTTTGGCAGACTGTAAATTTGATGTGAAAACTGTTTCCCGGAAACTGCGAGTAACGTGTTGAGTCGACAACTACGACACAAAAAATGACGCGTTAAACACTAGTATGGCCATCTGTCGGCGTGCGGATTATCTATATAATTATTTGTGATTTGTTGTATAAATGTGACTCTTATTTGTTTGAAACCGGATTGTCATTCTTTTTAAAATTTGTGTCGAGGTTTATATTAAATTTATTTGTACAAATCAAGTTTGGCATCTTCCCTTCATTTATGTTCATGAAACAGAATAACTAAAGAAGACACGAACAAGTGGCGCTCTCTCTTTCTCTATTATGGGTTGCAGGTCTTTCTACATTCACGGTAAGTTTTATATATCCATACCCTCTACTACAAACAGTTAACTAGATGGCGATCAATCTAATTGTGTGTCTAAAGTGTACCACATCCAGACTTGACTTCGTTAGAAATTTAACATTATAATTTAATGAAATTTTAAAATTCTTCAAAATGTTTTAAGTAATGACAAAACAAGAATTGAATCGTGTTTGCAACAAGATAGTAAGCACATAGAACAGTTGTAAAAAATTTATTAAACGTGTTGTGACGGTCTTTTTTTCTATTCATTACGAATATTTGATTAAATAAATCTCACTTACGTGCTATTTTATGCCAGGTGGTTAGACAACCAAACATTGGTGTCGAAATCCAATAGATAGATTGCGTAGAATTTGTTCTTTAGAACGCCCGCTTTTTTTATTTCAATAGCGGGCGTGGAAATCGACTTCTTTTTGTGTAGAACTGATTTTTTAGTACGTCCGTTTTTTTATTTGTCAATCTTTGGCTTTGGCGGTCATATCACTTGCATTCTTGTGTTTTTTAATTACTTATAGGCTGATGAGTTCCTTTATTATTACTTGCAAGCTGTAATAAGTACATCTATATTATGCACAGTGTCAAATTCCGTAAGTGAAAAAAATTTTCTTATCTATGTAAGCCCCGTTTTGGTATCTTTTTTTAAAAATTCTAGAGGAGGAACCAACCATTGAATAACTAGAGGAAAAAACTAACCTATGAGTTGCGTTTCATTTTCTACTTATACTCCTGGTGTTGCCTATCACAATCCTTTGTTCTATGAGGCAGGAGTTATTGTGATTTCTCTACAAAGGAACCGTTGTATATTATCACAGCTGGCGGCCTTCCTCTTCTACAACTGCCCGTTGTGACCGTATCACACAGTAATCAATCAACCAAAATTCGTTCTTCCTGCATCCGTATCAATTGGAAATTTAACTAAAGCACCTGTCGTTCCCGCACTTCAGATACATTAATTTAGCAGTTAAATGACTTGATTTTAATTTTTGTGTTATGGGTATAGTTTTAAAACTTTTATGATTACTTATGTATGCGCTCATATTTCGGTATTAGTTTTGAAACACTTTTTATGGTTTAGTAACTGTAATTAGGGAACTCAACGTAACTTGTTTAGAATTAAATAGGGTACTTACTATTGAAACGTAAATTGTCTATTTGGCTTTGGCCGTAGTTAATCGATCGTGTTGATAATTTTAAACTTAGTTTATCTGTGATACGATCTGTAGTGTTAACGTAATTTATTTACTAATGTTCTTATTGTTACTTGCTATTAAATTAAGATGTTTTGTATCTTTGTCTGTGACACAAGTGGTAAAACAAGCTCTACATCGTTAAATTATATGCTTTTTGTTATCAGTTTGTTTCTTTGTGTCTCAAGTCCCTACTGCTTAGAACTAATAACTACAATTATAGGGTGGCACCTCCTCGTTTTAAAGCATTTTTACTACTACTACATTACTAAAAATCGCTCACAACTCCTCACCGACAGTAGTGATGTTTTGAAACAACTTGAAATTTCTTTTAAAATAAATTTTCCACAATGACAAACTGTAACAGTGTATATTAAATAAAACCATCTCTTATTGTAAAATGTGAACTTTGTCGCAAATTGCAAAATTATCAAATTATTACTTGCTTAAATTAATTATTTAAACATGTTTTAGTTAAATTTCAATGTACAGTACAGTTGATTTGCAACGAGTTTACTTTTGTAAGTGAAGGACGTGAATGCTGTAAGTTTTGTTTGGTGTTTGCAAAGTAAACCAATTTTAATTTTGTGTTTTTATAATGTGTAGCTAAAATTAACCAATTTTAGTAGAATTAATGTAAAAGTGGCGAATTAGTTCACACTATTTATTTTGTAAAATTTATGGATGAATGTCCTACACAAACAAGAATTCGTTTAACAAACGATAATCGAAAAGACCTATTCAAAACCTTTTCAATTTCGTGCAATTCGTATTTTTATAACAAATTGTAACGATTGTAGTTTACAAAATAGCAAAAAGAAGCGACGGCTCTAACGGAACAACCTAGAAAGAAAACTAAAGGGAATTCGGCTTAATGTAGCGCACTAGATAAGTGGAAGATAAGAATATTTATAATAGTTAAAGCAGCAGCGTCCGGCTTTGTCGGGGAGTTGCGTGGATTCCTGAATAACCATAAGAAATTAGACTGCTGGTTTAACAAGGCGCTACCTGCTAGATAAAGAAAGAAATAAAACCGACCAACAAGAGATCAACAGGTTTCACTTAAAATCTAATATGCTAAATCAAACACAAATCCCCCGCAAAACCAAAAGGCCTTTTGTGTCCGCAACAACCGCTGTAAATTAAGGGCATCAGCCCTTATTGCGCTGATTTAAACAAACTCCGGTTGAATAGAGTACATCAAATAAAAGTTACTTAAATATTAACTATCGAGCCGTTCTATGTCATCTGTACTCGAGCTTCATACGCCTTATTAGTTATGAGTAAGTGATTTAAATACTAAAACTTAGCTGTTAACGTCAAGTGTAGTTCCGAGAATGAAGGTATTCTGTTAACGACGGTATCGACAGTTCGGGGAAGGTAGATAGACCCAGGATTCCTCTTAGGAGTGGCGTGCGAAGAAGAACATCACACAAGTGACTCCTCGCTGGAAGTATGTAACATAGCCAACCTCTGTAGGCGTGGTATTTACCGTTGGTCTGCGGTTTGATTCATACGAAACCGTGGTGTCGTCTTTCATTTATAGAGAAGGTTCTTAATTAGCTACTCCAGCACCCTCGAGAGTTATCCCAGTATTGTTGGCAACGAGCACATGATGCCGAACACCACGTGGGTGAATGTAGCCAGATTAAACGTAAACGCCAATTTGTATTGGAAATTGTGAAACCCACATTAAATATTTTTGGTGAGAATTTTACTTCAGAGAAAATGCTAAAAACACCCACGTCTATCAAACGAGAAAGGAAAAAATTTCCGCTGTCCGTCTCGAAAATTCAGTCGAATTTAATTTCCACCAATAGAAAATTAGTGACAAGTACGACTTTTCGTCGCACTATATTACTTGCGACACACGTTCTAAGACGGCTCACAACATACGTCCTAAATACGGGAAATAAAACCGTAACAAAATCAAACGAAAACACTTATTTAATTTTCAGATTTAAATTATATTTACGTCAGTTTTAATAAGTACTTCCACGCCCCCTCGCGTGATTTTGTTGTATTATATTACTCTGTAAACATTTTCAAATCATTTAAAATCCATGACCACTCCTTAAAATTGGGTGTAAAAATACAATGTAAATTAAATGGAAGTTTCATTATTAAACCGTTGTCATTGACAATGATGTCAAACAACCAAGCAACTGTAATAAATCAAAAAGAAAAACGCATCCTTCGTTCGTTATAGTATCAGATTTTAATTGCAACTTTAGTTCTATAGTAGATTGCATGACATTGTCTGTAAGAGGCATTTATGCACTCCTTGCGTTTTAAACTTCGTAATTCGTGCATAAAATCATGAATAACTATTAAACAGAAACTGTAGAATTAACAAACACGGACTTTGTTAAATGATTCGCATTTTAATTATATGTATATTTCTTTGGTAGTTACACATGGATAATGTTAAAATTGTATTTTTAAAATTTACCCTAACACCAATTCTTAACGTCTGACGAATCTCACGTGCAGCTCAATAGTGCCGTCGTTTTTCAATTTTTATACGTGTCGAATTTGGAGTCGGTTTTAGCTACTTGGATAGTTTTATTGTTTTTTCCATTATATATGTGCATCTTGTAGAATAATATTGCATAAGTTTTGCAAAATAAGTATATAATCGTTACCTTACCATTCATTGTTCGAAAAAATATTATTTTATTTTTGTTGGTGATGATCGTAAATAAAATGCACGAGGCATGATAGATTCAGTTTATTGAGCATATAAAATTTTTCGCAACTACTTTATAAAACGATATTTTTTTGTCAAATGCGGATAAAATTGGGTTATAAATATAAAACAAAAATAGATTTGTCATAATAGTAAAGGTATAAAATAAAGCTATTAAACAATAAAATAAATTGAATTGAACAAATATAAATAAAAAAATTAAGCTTAATTATTGTTACAGTAGTGTATCAAAATTAATTGATACTTCTATTATTGAATTGATTTTCATAAACTATGTGTTTTCTGCAAAGGTAACGTGTACGTACGGTAAGAATAGAACACAACTATAAATAAAAATCAAATTTGATTTGTCCTTTTGCAATAACAAATGAATTTAAACAACTTAACAAATTATAGATATTTCATTAAATGGACAATAACATAACACTACCCATTCTCTTTCATTTTTTTTATATACACGGTGTCTCGTAATAAATGCCCAAGATTTTACCAGGTTATACTGTAGGTCGAGACAAACAATTTTTATTATATAATGGATAGTCCCATCTTGCTTGGTTGTCCATCTATCTGTCTGTATGTGATTTTTAGAAAATAATTTCCCTCTCCGTAATAGTTGAAGACATGAAACCCAAACTTCGTAGATGTATTGATTGTACTAGTGTCAATAAAAATAAAAATTTCAAAGTAATACCATTACCCGTGGCAAAATGACGGCTAGAACATGGCTATCTTTTCTTGTATTTATAATTTACAATAAAACCACTGGTTTAAAAGTTATTTAACTTTGAAATTTTTAAATAGCCTCCATTTTGCCACGGGTAATGGTATTATTTTAAAATTTTTATTTTTTACTAACATTAGTATAACCAATACACTTGCAAAGTTTGGGTTTCATGACTTTAACCATTATGGAGAGGGAAATTATTTTTCTAAAAATCACATACAGACAGATAGACGAACAAACCAAGCAAGATCGGATTATCCATTATACAGGATGTAACAAAATAAGTGTAAAACGTTTCAGGGGGTGATTTCTCATCGAAAAAGAGATAGGGTCATTCATATAAAGAAACTTCATTGGAGCATCCCTTGTTAAGATACAACCCCTTAAGGGGGTAGCAGCGTTGTGAACGCCCGCATTATTTTTGAAATTAATAGAAATTGTATTTTAGATTAACACAGTTGGGACACGTAAAATAACTCTAATTAATGGATAGTTTTTATTCGTACAAATTTTTTTTTTATAGCGCCATTAACAACAAAGATAAGTTTATGCATAATATCTCCAAAACTATAACGAATTTTTAGAGTAGCTTTAGGCGAACTAAAAGGGTTCATCATTGTTCAGGTTCTAAGCTACTTAAAATTTGAAATATTTAATTTACTTTAATAATAATCGAATATTAATGAGCATGATTTTGCCATCACCTAATAAAATGCGGCATAACTAACTTCTAACACATAAGAATCGGTTGATTTTTGCTTTAAAACCTGAAGAATGGTTTTTCGTTAAGTATTTTATTAATAAAATGTGTATCAACAATTCAATAACGACAAAATTAGGTGAAAACTGTAACATTAATTTATGTCACCAAAGAAATGACAAAGACAAGACTAAGAAAGAGAGACAGGGCATCAAACATTAGCATCAGATAGACTGGGTTAATCGTTTGTCAAATTCGGTAGCTTTAGGGCAGGTTGAAGTACTCGAACCATAAAAAAATTAACAAAAAAGTTCTAATGTTACATTTATTAAAAGCTTCATACAAAATGTGTTTCTCTTTAAGCGGTAGCAGCGTTTATTAATTTTTAAATTTATAGAAATTGTTTTTAGATGAAAACCGAGATGAAAACAAATGCGACACTGAATACTATAGATATATAATTTTTTTTCTACTTCCACCTACAAAATGTCATTTTCTGCATCGTTTTGTATGTGCAAAAAGAAAATGTCTCAAAAAACTGTGGGAAAAGTAACATTAGGCATAGGCATAGGCAAAGGCAAACATCGTTTCCGTAGAAATAAAGCTGTCAATAAATTTAAATTTGACTTCTTGAAATAATAGGGATATAAAACATGGTGGTCGTAGAAAAGTATCGTGTGCGACACGTGCAGAAATGCAATTTGCATTTTTCTGCACTTATTACACAATATACTATTGTCGGCGACTAGCATTAGAAAGCTATGATTATAAACGTCAAAATCGTTAATAATGCGTCACATTCTGGCACGACATGTGATAATGTAGTGTCATAAAGTCACCTTGACAACGAAGTAGATACCGCAATATAAATATAAAAGAAAACCATAGTAACTGTTACGGCATTGCGATTACTTTTTAAATAATTTTTAATGGAGCGAACTTGAATAAAATTTAAAACTGAATCATGCTTTACAGAGAACTAGTTTGACAACAAAATAGCATATGAAATTCGTTTATAATGTGGGATTATGACATGAGTGAATTTTATCGAATGAACGAAGCGTAATCCCTTACATTATAAACTAATTTCATAATATACTATTATAGCGGTATCAATAAAAAGTTAAGTTTATACCTAATATATCAAAAATTAAAGTGAATTTTGAGATCTGCTTTGGTTCAATTGAAAGCTGTTATAAGTCTTCAGGTGATAAGCTGTATAAAATTTGCAATATTTAATTTAGTTCAGTTATAATTAAATTGAATGTGTTTTCACATAATAAAATACGCTATAACTGTCTTTGAATAAAACCGAGTCAGCTGTCTTCAAAAATGTGATTTGCTTTAAAATTGTATCAAAAAGGTAAATCAATAACTCAATTACGACAATATTGAATGAAAACTGTAAATAAATGAAATGACGTACAAGACAAGAAGGACGAGAAAAACATCAAGCCGGTGTATTTCTTCAATTAATTATACCTATTATTTATTTATGTTGCAGAAAATAGTTTATTTTACAACAAGAGATGAAAGTTCCGCTTTTTTTCGTGAGAGAGAATTTTGCTCACGAACGAAAGTAAGTGATCAATCTTTCGAAACGAAAAAACGTAATTCATCTCGAGTAGTAAATACTATTTTTTCTACTGAAATGAGAATAAAATAAAAAAATTGGTTTCGAATACGTGAGGTTTTTCACTGTTTAGTTCAATTTTGCAAAATGACAATATTACATCCCGACGCGGGAAAAAATCTAGTTTGGTATTAAAACTATAACGAAATAAAAAATTCTCTTGTATACAATAAATTACTATTTATTTATCTAAAACAATCGCTCTTTATGCAAGTGATATTTATGTTGGTAAGGCAAATAGATTATAATTCGGTACTTTTTAAAAAAAGTACTACAAAAAGTTTGAAAACAAAAATGAATGTAAGAACTATATAACTCATAATCCGATATGTAAGAATTAGCTCCAGGCTATTTTGAAAAATACCACATTATAATAGTGTGCTGTTGTTGAAAATCCTTTTTTAAACATTCTAAGCTATGTATGAGATTACTCCTCCAAAAACAAGGGCTCAAGTATCTCTTGAACTATAGTAATACCATTGAATGGTAATTTTTGAGAAGTACTATTTTGCTCTTTGTTCGTATTCGTTTGTGTTTTTCTTGTTGTTGTGATTATTGTTGATAAAATTTGCTTGTACACGGACTTTGATTTTGAATTTTGACTTTGAATTACGACTCTGGCTCTGAATTTCGATTTTACGATTATATTGTTGGTTTTGGCTGTTCTTGGACAACGAGTTTGTTTGTTTTCTATTCGACTTTGAAAGTTTTTTTTAATAAAAAACATGGGTAGAACATACACCAGGACGAAACGACGTGGAAAGGCATCAGTTTCACAGAGAATACGAAAGAGAAGGACTAAAGCTTTCAACTTATGCTTGTTGGATTCTTACGTTCCCGAAGATAGTCACGTGGCGTATTTCAATACGTAAGTAAAGCATACTTCAAAATAAAATATTCAGTAATTAAAATTAAGTTTAGAAATTATACTTAACTTAAACTTTTATGATAACGAGAAATTTATTAAACTACTCTAGCTTCAAAGTGTATAAATTTATAAACGTATTCTTTTTTTTCGAGAAAATAAATTTTTACATTTTTTTTAGTCTACCAGAAGAACACTTTCCGGAATTGGAAGTTGAAATAAATGATTCATACCAGGAAAATGATAAAGCAAAGGTCATTCTTGAAGGAAACCGTATTGTCAATGTGACGTATTTCATAGAAGAGTGCAAGAAACTAGCGCTTCATGACTTACGATGTACAATGGGAAAAATGGAATTTACCAAAGAAGTGCTTCATGGAATAAATTCAAAGTTGTTTTATTTCTGTAGTACTTGTAACAACAGCATATATATAAGTACACACCCCAATAATTCCGTTCAAGCGACGACTGAATCTTTAGTGTGGGGAAGCTTGAGTATCGGCATTGGGTATTCACAATCACAAAGAATTTTTAGCAACGATGAATATTCCTAATATTTCTTCAAAAACTTTTCAAAAGCATGAAAAATAATAGCGGAAAAATGGGAAATACAATTATGTAATGAGATGAAGAAGGCAGCCAACGAAGAAAGAGCTTTCGCAATTAGTGAAAGTAATGTGAAAAGATGGTGTACCTTTATAACAGTTATTGTGGACGGTGGTTGGGCTAAGAGGTCATATGGTCACGGTTACTCGTCGATGTCAGGAGTTGCTTGCATAATTGGCGAAAAATCACAAAAGCTTCTGTATGTTGATGTCAAAAACAAGTTCTGCTACGCGTGTGCAAGAAATACCAAAGAAAATCATTTGTGTTACCGTAATTATGCTGGATCCAGTACAGCAATGGAGCATAATATTATTATCAAAGGGTTTTCACGTAGTGAAAAGGATTATGGATTACGTTATAAATACATGATAGGAGATGGCGATTCTAGTGTTTTCGCGAAAATATTACAAAATGTTTCTTACGGACGGTCAGTTGAAAAACTTGAATGTGCCAATCATGTGACGAGGGCGTTAACGTCAAATCTACATAAAATTTCTTTAAAAACTATCTTCCCCATAGAATGTCGTAGAATTTTGAAGGCAAAGATTAATAGATTTACGATAAATCTCAGAACGGCGATAGCCAGATCGAAAGATGTTTCTCTGTTGAAAACGGATTTGAAAAATCTTTCCTTTCACATTTTGGTTTCCATGACTATTGTAGAGACGAAGTCTGCCAGAGAAAACACCTCAACAAAGAAAATCTCACTGTTATAATGAAACAATCTGGACTATTTGAAGAGATTGAAAAATGTATGGATAATGTTGTTAGAAAAGCAGATCGTTTAAAGCGGAATGTAACAACTAATTTTGCTGAAAGATACATGTCTTTAATTGCAAAGTTTTCCGGAAGAAAACGCGTTAATTACACCACAGAAGGTTCCTACCAAAGACGTTGTTTCGGAGCTGGATTGGCTTTTAATTCTGGACCATCTTGGCATCTTTCTTTTGCTTCAAACACTTACCTAAAAAGATTATGTCAAAGACGAGAAAGAATGCGACAAAACAAATATATCAAACCAAAAATATTTCAACAAAAAGCGCATTGCAATGAGAACTTTCGCTGGCACGGACCAAAATTACGGACCTAATGCACAAGAAGCTTTACCTGACTTATCGGATGTAGAAATGGAAACAAAAAGCAACATATTCTGTCGAGTTTGCAAAATCAAGCAGATAATTTGGAAAAATAGAAAGGGACACTCTCGGACAACACCAGAATTCTTTATGGTATGATATGCGTCGAAACCGAATAACTGCTTCTAATTTTGGAACGATATGCTTTCGGCGAAAGACGACATCTTGTCATAATTTGCTTAAAAGGCTTCTATATTCTGCGAATTCTACAGAAGTCACAAATTTACCACCTTCCTTGAAATACGGAAGAATTTATGAAAAAAACCAATTGAAATATTTACTGCAAAAACTAATTTGCAGGTGTCGGCTTTGTGGTCTCTTCGTGGATAAAGATAATCCGTTTCTAGGTGCGTCACCGGATGGACTGATTGGAGATGACGATATAGTCGAAGTGAAATGCTTATTTTCAATTAGAAACAATAACATAAGGGAAAGTGCAAAAGTAAACAAAAAATTGTGCGTTCAAATTAATAATAGTGAAACGGTTGTTTGGAACTAAAAAAACATCACTATTACTTCCAAATTCAAGGACAATTAAATATTTCAAAAGGAAGAAGTGTTATCTTATTCTGTATACCGACAAAGATTGTGAAATATTAGAAATTAATAGGGAGGTCGAATTTTGGTCTATAACCATGTTGCCAAAATTAAAAAAATTTTATTTAAATTGTGTTTTGCCGGAATTGGCGGATCCGCGAATTCCTCGAGGACTGTCGCCCGCGATTCCGCTTCGACAATCGAAGCGAGATGGCTGCTGCCAAATCGCAATAAACAAAAATAAAATATTTTTGTGTTATTTTTCATAAACTTTGTGTTTATTTTTGTATTATTTATTAAATATATGTTTTCTAAAAAATAACTTGATCTTTTTCATTACCTAGCCGCCACTAATCCGTTTTAATCCAGAACTGTGTATTTACAAAAGGACTTTCCTGTCGGAATAATAAGTACGTTGTCGGTACTTATAACAAGTAATTAGCTCCGGGCGGTAGAAACTGTAACCAATCAACCGAAGTCTTTTGTTTACCTTTAGGTTGAATATTAAATAAAATTGAAATATACGAGATTCTTTCAAATGTGTATCTAACATTAATTTGTTTAAAATAATACTGTAAAACTTGGTAAATCAATAATGCTCAATAGTCAATACTTTCTCATTTAGATTATATTATTTTATTTATAGATATAGATATGGATATCAATTATTATTAATTACATAAATTTGATTTAATTTTTTTATATAAATTACGTTATTACTAAAATATTATGTCAATTATAATTTCTGCTTATAATTTATTATTATGGGTCACGGTCATGCTGCGTCGGGCTTCAGCAGGTATTTACCCGAAATCGTAGTATCCCGTTTGAAACTTATGAATGACGAAAGTAGACTTTTAGAAATGTTCATTTGAAATAGAGGAGTATTGTGTGTGGCCTAAATATTTTGTTACGAATTTTCTATGTGGTGCTACCACCTTAAAAGAGGGTACATAAAATTAGTTTTACATTTTTTTTTCACAAAGACTAAAAAAAAATTGAAAATAAGGTGACCTTTTTTACTATCAAAAGACATTTAGCCAGTAATTTATTTGGTTTACCCCATAATTGTAAGAGAAAATTGGATATTGGAGCACAAGTGGTTTCATTAGAGAATTTTATAAATTTTGAAAAGATTTATTTATTTATTTAATCGTATGGTACATTTTATATAGAAAAAATTATTCACATTCTTTAGTTTAAGCAAATTGTACATTTTTTCTTAGTAATCTTATTTAATGGTACGACTATTTTGGTATTTTGGAATATATTTAAGATAACAAAAGTTAGCAAAAAGCAACAAAACGTTTAACTTTGTCTGAATTTTTTGTACCGGATAACTTTTCCTGGATCAGGTAAAATTCCTTCCTTTGAAATAATATGGCCAAGATATAGGATTTCTTTTTTCAAAAACTCACACTTTGAAGGATTTAATTTCAAATTTACTTTTCTCAGTATTTCAAAAACTTTAATTAAATTTACATTATGATCGTGCAAATTCCTCCCGAAAACTATCGACTAAGTAAACGGAAACAACTTTCATAGTTAAACCTGACATTGCGATTGTCATCAATCGTGAGAATGCTGCAGGCTGGTCTTCAACCTTATTCGAACTCTTTTCATCTGAAACTGGCCTTGATTTGTTACAAATGCTGTAAACGGTCTACTTGTTTTATTTACCTTTACTTAATAATATTTTATAAGCGGAAACTTATCATTTTGAATTTGATAATTTAGAAGTCGATAGTAGTCTACTATGCGCCATTTTTTGTTCGCCAAAGAAACAAGGTACTAATAGAATAAGACAAGATCATTCGCTTGAAGCTGGTTTAATCAATTTCTGTTTTTTGAGCATGTGGTATGCTGTATGGTTTTACATAAACCGGTAATTCGTTTTCTTTCAAAGTTATTGATTGTTCGTATAAATTGGTTGTTGTTAATTTATCCCTCGGTAAATGAAAAATATCTGCGTATTTCGCACAAATTTTTGTGACAGATTTTCGTTCTCCATCGTTAAAATTTCTAACATTAATATTATCTAATACTTCTGTAACTCTTTTAACTGAATGTGTTGTTTTGTTAAATTTGCAAATTTGGTAATCATTTAAGTTTTGAATTTTGGCACAAATTAGGTTAAATAAATTTCTTTATCACTAGTATATAAAATTTTTACTAGTATTTTACCCTGTTTCGGCCTTTGCTAAAATTCCCACTAAAAATAAATGTTCATGTAATTGTTTTGAAATTACTACACAGTCATCATTGTGTTTTACTTGTAAATATCGGATTACTTCGCATCGAGGAGGAATTGTCAAACAATTATTTTGATCATTTGGATTTAATTTAATTTCATTAAAATTTAATCAGTCAATGTACTTGATTTGTAACTTACACGCTTTATACTGTTTTAGAAAATTTCGACTTAGTATTCCGTTAGTATCACAACTTAATTCTTAAAAAATATAAAATTTTTGCTCCAAAAATTTGAGCGTTAATATTTAATTTTAAGTGAACAAACCCTTCAGAAAAAATATCACTACCAATGCCTTTGACTTTAATTTTTGTTTTGTTATTTGTATATTGGCAGGTAATTATTTCAATTTTAAAGTACACAAATTAAAGTCTGTATACTATTGGCGCGGAGTAATAAATCATAATTGCTTGAAATAATTCTTTATTTTCTTGTGAAAGCGGTACTTCTACGGTTAAGTAAAAACCAATAAATTCTAACCAAAATACGATCATTGTGCCGCTTTGCAGCATATCGACCCATCTAGGGTCTGAGAACAATAGTTTAATCTCTGTAAACACGTTACCATCAGCCCAGGTACTGACGAAACGAGAATCATAGCCGTAGATGTGGGTATTATACCAAGATACAAAATAATAGTATATAATACGTAAGAAGTAAAATTTGTAATGTGATCTACTATTTAAATAAAATAAATAACATATAAATAATATATGACATAAATATAAAATAAAATAGTAATGCAGTTATCGTCAGTACATTTATTACAATTACAATTAATTTGCGGGGGACCGATTTTTAGGCTTTTAGGATTGAAATAATAAAAGAAACCACATAATAATTCATATCAAGGTAGATTTTACTATTATAATATATTTACCTACTAAAAATATGATTTTCCAAACGTATCAGGTACCTACGCCACTGCAATACGGGAGATTCGATAATTCTGACAGGTTTAGTACTCCGCGCCAATAGTATACTGAGTATAGCTCTTAGTATCTACTAAAAATTTAATTTTCATTATTAACATAAACATTTATCCAATCTACCCCCGAATTAACATTTAATTGATTAATTTGTAGGGGCGTCGAAAAATTCTTCGGAAGTATCTGAAGTATTAAAATATGCTTGATTTCGTGATGAGTTGAGTTACTTGGACGTTGATAATGATTGTAACAATTATTGCGAAAGAATCGATTGTGTGTAGTAGAATTTCTGGAAGGGTTAAAATTTCTAAAGTTTTGCTTAGTAGAATTAAAATTGTTTTGACGAAAATTGTAATCTCTGTTTTGATTAATTTGATTTTTTCTGCTGTCTAGTGATTTTTACACACTTGATTAGTTGAAAGCCCGTTCTGTCAGACGGGTGGTAGAAATACATACAACTTATCTAAAAAGAAATTTTCCACTACATGAGCCCAAGCGCCCGGTGGACCAACAGTGGGCGAGTCAATAAAGGACCCAACAAACAAACAAAATTGTCTTAATACAAATTAATTTTTGGACGTGTCTCAATAGCAGGACTTGACACTAGATGACGCAAAAAATTGTTAGTTAAAATAGTACATTAAGCAACAAGTTTTATAAATAGTTCGTATCGTAACTAAAATGCACAATGCCACACTTTGTCATTGAGTATTTAAAAGATCAGTTAGCATAGTTCCAACGTAGATAGGAGTAGAAAAATAAAATTAATAGAAAATGTTTTATTTTTTTATCAAAAATTTCAAAAATTATTAAATTATTTTCTTCAGAAACCCACAATATTATTTAATTTAATACTCGTAACGGCAAGAGATATTAAAAATAACAGCAAGAAACAAAAACTCATGAATATTTAACTGTTAATGTAATCAGTAAAAATTAAAGAAAATAACAAAACGATGTAGAATCAGCCAAAAAGACAATATTACAAACAACCTCCAAATACAATTAAACAAAGAGGAAATATAAAAAGTGGATATTTCTATCATGACATAATGTTATACTAGATAAAGCCAGCATGCTACGCATGCGTTGAAGTCACAAAATAAATTAGCTTCTAAAGAGCAGACAGTCATGAACAATAATTAGCACTTACATTAACATTCATCAGAGTTGAGTAATCAATATTAATGCAGAGTATGTACTCCATGTGAATTCATACAAATGAGTCGAGAGTATTCGGGTGTGCGCTCGCATCGAATCGAGAGTAGGTGAGGACGCACAAACGACATAACATATTAATATAGAAGATATGGATGTAGTCCGAATAGAAATTATTTATTAAAAAAATTATTTAGAAGCGGATTTATTGGCTCGACCGCTTTAACGTAATACAACAAAGTTTATTTAGGTGAAATTGACTGTTTGGTTCGCATAACGCTCGCAGTTACGCGTGTGTGAGTCATCAAGTTCGTGCATACGAAGATTTTTGGGTGAAATTGAATCGTCTACAGTTAAACCATTCGAAAATTTCGCAAAATTACGAATATTTTGATTTTTATTCGTGTTTTTACGTAATATGGTTCCGGAGTTATAAAAATTACAGTATTCGTATAACAATGTAAAATTCCTTAAAAAAAATTTTTAAAAATACTAAATTTTTTAAACATTATGTGATAGGGTCATAAAAGGTACATTTTTTTTAAATAATTTTTTTTATCTGTTATAATTTAGAAATTATGGCCGTTTTAGTTTTCGAATGAAATTTTGTCGGAAACGTTTTTCGCTTATTACTTTTGAAAACACGCGAGGTCTAACAAAACTGAAACAGCCAAAAATTTTATTTCTTTATCCGCGTATGATGCTTTTTGAATTTTGAAAATCGGTCCGTAAATAAGCGAGTTGTGGTCAACTTACGGCTCAATTTGAAATTTTTTTGACTATTTTTAACCTTGAAGATGCCCTCGTTACAAAAAAAATTTAAATCGAAAAATAAAGACACATCTTTCGTAAACTCGAAACTTTTTTCGAAACGAAAATATGTTAAGCCGTTCTAATGTGAGACGAATTTAAAAATAGGTTGATTTTCGTATAGATTTGAAAATGAATCGAAAGTAGGTGTGAGTTCACACTAACGACATAACATATTAATATAAGATTTGCATAGGGCAAGTATGAGAACATCCATTGTGAAATAGTACAGGAGTTAAATTGGCAGAGACATTGGTGCCGTCCTTTAGCCTGGAAATAAACCCCAGCAAAACTACGCTGGTGACCTTCACCCACAGAGTGAAGCTCGACAGTCTTACGCTAATCCAGGTAAGTCGTCGGCTTCAGTACCTATGTATTACACTAGATAAGAAACTGAACTGGAAGGCACGCCTAGTGAATGTCACCAACAAAACCACCAAGGCACAGTTAATGGATGGATGTATTGCATAATGGTTTGCCCCATCACAACGTATGGTGCAGTCGTCTGGTGGCCAGACGGCCTTATCTGCTGGTTCCCAAAACGGATTAAGAACGGCTGAGAGAACCGATGCGGGGGTATTTGGGCCAGTGAAGTTTAGCCTGAATCAGGGATAAGTTGGCAGACATCAATATTAAGTCCACTAGCCAAGCGGTCATTTCAGCCCAAACAGTTGTGACATCAGCTCATGTCGATGCAAGATTATTTGACGGGAGATTATATTACCGCTAAAGGGTGTTTTGGATGGTATTTTCAGTTTGTTCGTATTTTGGCGGCAACTGAAAACGACGCATGTGATCGGTATATGAGTTTCATAAAAAGAATTTTTTTGAGTGTTAAAAAATTAAAAAAATAAACTTTAAATTCATCTTCAACAGCTATACAGTCTGATGGAATTTATTGTATCTGTTATTAAAACTGAAAAAAAAAGAGATACGGTAATCACGTGCCCTGTAGTTAACAATTTCTTCAGTGCTGATAATAACAAAAAAAACAAAAGTTTTTGAAAGCATTGCTACGTATAAATTTAGGGGGTTGAAAATATTTTATTCTATTAATGAAGTCATTAATTAAACCATAAAATAAAATAAAACAGACACCTTAAAGCAATTTTTTTATCTCAAGTTATTTTATTTTTAATGCACCAGCTAACTACTAACCAATTAAATAAGAGACTCATTAAACATAATGAAATCTCTAACATACGGGTTGTTGACCTTTTCATAATGTAGGTCAAACAAAATTATCCTATTGTAGTTGTGACTTTTTACATAAACTACGTTTAAATATGCGCAAAGGTTATGTAAAAAGGTGAGTTTATGTGCACGTTCAACGCGTACTGTTATTTTCGTTCAATCTTAAAATTAAAATTTAACAGTGAACAATTTTATGCAAACTAACAACCTACATACCTTATAATAGACATGAGTGACGTTTCATCTTTTTTATTGGTCGACACCTCTTCAATTATAGTTTATTGCAGGCTCGGGAAATCTATGAGCACCCCCATCGACTATGTTGTGATTCACTAGGTCCATGCACCAGGTTTATTTCATCAAACACTACAGGTAAGTTTTTCGTTTTCTCAAATTTTATTCGACGTTAATAATTTTCGTTCGTTAATTTAGAATTTATCGTTTTGTTTATTTATACTTTTAGCACATGTTATGCTTTAAACTATTTGCAGTTTATTTGTTTATAACGTGAACTTCTATGCATTGATTTGTTATTCGCCGTTTATTTTTCATCGGCCTTCCGGGAAGTAACATCGGAGGTTCCCTTTTTATTTAATTTAAAAAAAACGAGTGCTTGCGGTTTCTACGCAGTCAAAATTCTTTAACCGTTTTATCGTCGGTTGTATTTGTAATATTCACCAAAGCATTCTTTGATCTTTTTTTGAATTTGAAAATTTTGGAATGAATCTGCGCGCCACCAACGTCGGAATTTGGAACCTTAATTTGCAAATTTGTAATTAATGGTCCTTTAATTGTGATTAAACGATGCGTTCAATTTTCCGATTATTTTTGACATATGACTTAGATGTCTCTAACTGCTTCATGATTGATTTATTTTCAAATTTCGTTCGCCATGAAATTTGAGGTTAGCTTTCTTTATTTTCTTCAGATTTAATTTGGTGGAACGTATTCTTAGTTGTTAACCTATGGAATTTGTTCCTTGGTTGTAATTGCCCTTCTTACTTATAATTTTCGCAGGCTACATTACTGATTTAATTTGTATTTACAGCAAAATGGATACTTTATCACGAACTGCAATTTTTACTAAATTTTTTTTAAATAACGTGTTTGGGGGATGTTCTTTTGCATTAACATGGACACGCAACCTCTAATGGATTATTTTTGAGTAATGGAAAATGTTTCATTTGGACATGGTAAGTTTTTATTCTTAAAACAAGTAAATTACATTTTTTTATTTACACGTTTGATTAAAGACATGGTCTCTTTTATTTTCAGACATTATTCGTATGGAGCCTTACTTAACTACAACTATGACTAGTAATTAGGTTCTTAAAATTTTTAATTAAGGTTTACAATTAGGATATATGAATCTTTTAGCTTAAAACTAAAATTATCACAAATTAAAATGGATTAAATTTGCTCATTTATTCATACGTGTCCAAGGACTTAGGGATCATAGCAGTATATTATCAATAACATTTTTTAAACATATTGCGAAATGGAAATAGTATACGAGTTATAAAGAAAGACAAATGCAATAATAGTAGCCTCTTATCTAACGTGTGTAATACACAATTTTTTTCGACTTTGCATCTTAAATCTAAAAAAAAATTAAAAAAGATAACTCCATGTTTAAACTTTGACAATTAGTAATTTTTTTTTTAAGTTGGTACCACGATAAATTTGGCATCCTTTAAATTTGAATTAATCATTCAAATTATAATTCAATTTCTGAGTCTGAGTAGACACGTTTTATCGAACTCCGTCTTGGAATCCAATTTTAACGGGCAATTAGTGCAAAAAAAATCTGTATTTTCGTTCATAGTTGTGTTAATGTTTTAGCACTCTTCTGTGAAAAAAACTATGTATGAAACTGTAGAATTAAAGTGGTAATTAACATATTTATTTAAACAAGTATTATATTACAAATTTCGCATATTTCAATTGAATGTGAAAACATTTATCTGTTAGAACCGATAACACCAATTGAACTTGAACGTCCGGTTATCTCTACATGCAGTGTATTGTGTTTGTTTACTTTTGCAATGGCAAAAGAAATTACAAAAATCAGAATCGGATTTATTGGAAGCTACTACCGTAAGTGATTTGCCTGTAATTGATAACGAAGCATCAAGTGAAAAAATCAAAAATCTTTTTGGATAATTCTCAGAATCGGTATAAAAGAAGATTTTAACGAGCCTTTGACTAACTTAAGAAGTGACCTTCAAGTAATTAAGGATAAGACTGAGGCAGATGCTACGGAAATTTCAAAATTAGAATTCAGATTAGATGATCTTGAGGCGCACGGTCGTCGGAAAAATTTACTCCTGTTTGGAGTCGATGAACTGCAAAATGAAAATACTGATCAAATAGTGTTAAATATAATTAATTCAACTCTACAGGTGAAACTTCATCTATACAGAGTGTCCCACCGGGAACGCCATCGATAGATTATAGAAAAACTGTATATAGGAAAAATTTGAAAATTTGGTAGTATACTAACATCGACGGGGGCAGTTTCGCTAAAATATTTTCAAGATGGTGACACTTCCGGTTATACCGGAAGTATGTGTTAACTTGCTTATTTTAAATAGAACACTCTATATATTATTCTATTTTTGAATTTTACCCAAAATTCTAGACACATTTTGTGTATAATGTCCTATACCTAAGTCTAACTGTTTTGGACTGCAAGCACCATGTTTTTATAATTTTATCTTATTTAGCATCAAAAATAAGGTTGACTTTGTACAAGGTTGTCTATTCAAAAAATTCATGGTTTTGGGAATATTGGCAATTTAACTTTTTCTTGTTGCACAAATGCTATTGTGTTCTTTTTAATCTGAATGGTTATTCTTGGTTGGCCATGATGGCGTTAGAAAACAATCATCTGTCAAGGATATGTCAAACTGTTAAAAATTTTCAATAATCATGCCGGGACGCTTAAATTATACAAACGAAGATTACTTAAATTTATTTATTATTTATGGACAATGTGATAAAGTTATATTAAGAACATGTGTTACAGTTAACTGTACCGACTGTGAGTGTTAAAGTGCATATCGTTACCAAAGCTTTAACTTTAAATGCTTGAAACATACGTGTGTCGATAAAGCCAGGTGTTCTTTTGTTGCGTGTGTAATACTGTACAAGAAATTACTTGGCTTTATTGACACAGGTGTGTTTCAAGCATAATAAGTTATCGCTTTGATAACGATATGCACTTTAACACTCACAGTCGGTACAGTTAACTGTTGGCATTTCTTAGTTTGATACACACAGTTTGACATATCCTTGACAGATGATTGTTTTCTAACGCCATCATGGCCAACTAGGAATAACCATTCATATTAAAAGAAATCAATAGCATTTGTGCAAAAAAAAAATGTTAAATTGCCAATATTTCGAAAAACCATAAATTTTTGAATAGACAACCTTGTACAAAGTCAACCTTATTTTTGATGCTAAATAAGATAAAATTATAAAAACATGGTGCTTGCATTAAAAAAAAATGACTTTTGACGTGTTTTTGAATTTAATTTTAATCCTTTTTTTTATCTGTATTAATTTATTATCAAAATATCGACATAGCCCACTAAAATAGGTCCCCTGCTACAAGAAAACCTATTTCAATTAAATAATAAAGGCATTAGTATAGGAAAATTTTATAATTTTGTTTAGGCCTGAAAACGTCATTTTTGACTAAAAATTTAAAATAAGTCCAAAACAGTTAGACTTAGGTATAGGACATTATACACAAATTGTGTCTACAATTTCGTGCAAAATCTAAAAATAGAATAATATATAGGATGTTCCATTTAAAATAAGCAACAATTTGACACCTACTTCCGGTATAACCGAAAGTGTCACCATCTTGAAAATATTTTAACGGAACTGCCCCCGTCGATGTTAGTATACTACCAAATTTTCAAATTTTTCCCATGTACAGTTTTTCTATAATCTATCGATGGCGTTCCCGGTGGGACACCCTGTATAATATACGTCGATGCCATCGTTTGGGTGGTTCACAGGCGAGATCTCCGAGACCAATAATTATAGTATTCGATACATATCGTTCTTGCGACCTTGTGCAAGAAATTGTTAAGAGGTTCTAAACTAGTAATACGTGAAAATTTAACAAAACTGCGCTTATGTGCTCTTAAAAGTGCTATTAAGAAGTTTGGAATGGAAAATGTCTGGACAAGAGATAACTGTTTATGGTGGAAGCTAGATCGAAAAATTTATAAGGCTAATGAGGAAGATTTAAAAGAACTCTGTCGTTCATAAAACATTCATTTTCATTTTGGTCGTTTTGTTCTTTGTTCAGCTATAGGTATGCTTTTATTTTTTATTCAATAACATTAAATTTCAGGGGGCTTTTTGTTTTCCATATGTAAATATGTTTGAATTTTACGTTAACAAAATTTAATTTTTTAGATGGTATACTTTCATTGTTGTGAATTGATTAGTAAGATTTTTACTTTATGTTTTGTATGGTCTAATTTGTATGATTTATCAATCCAAATTTTTAATTATCTTAACATTGTAATGATGTCGAAAATGTTGATAAAACAATAAGATAATTAAGAATTTTTTAAGTTTATCGGTTTAAACGTCAGAATATCTTAGTTCTCATGTAGTTTAAAATGTTTTCATTTTTAATAATTAGGTATAATACAATTTTTTAATTTCATCTGAGTTAAAATTTTTTTTTACAGTTTAATTTTTCTAAAAAAAAAAGCTTAAATTTTTGAGACGGATTCGACAGTGAAGAACAGTTGGTGCTGGATTTTATTGATGAAGTACTTGACATAGATAGCATCAATGTAAATAACAGAGATATTTGTTATAAGTCAATTTCTGATTTCCAATTTAAATATAATACTAATATTTGTATTTTTCATACCAACATTCGTAACATATCCAAAAATTTTAATTCTCATCAAGAATATATAACATTTTTGATAATATATTTGAAGTAATAATTTTGTCTGAAGTTTGGTATAGTCTTGACCTTCAATTTTAATTTAGATAATTATGATCTCTATCACAATCATAGTCATATAAATAAAAGTGATGGAGTGATTGTCTATTGTAGGAAAAATATTTTACAAAATTATAAGGTTATTGATGTAAAGAATTTAAAATTTTTGAGAATCACCATAAAATAAACCATCTTATAATTGCCATTACCTCAATATATAGATCTCATTTTTATTGTACTACAGATTTTTGATTTCTCTCAAAGGATTATATGAGGGATCATATGCAAAGTAATTTTCAAATATTGCGGGAGATACAAATATTGATATCTTAAAACAAGATCGTTTAGCGGAAGAATATTTAAATTTGATAGGTGAGTTTTCTCTTTATCCTTGTATTAAAAACGTTACTAGGGTTGATAAAACATCTGAATCCTGTATTGACCACATTAACATCAAAACATTGATCAAAAATGACAATATCTTACCCATTATTTGCAAAAGTAAAATTACAGATCACTACCCGGTTATAGTGAACATTAAGGATAACAAAAATAAAATTACTAACGATACAGGCAGTAATGAAGATAAGTATTGGAAATCCAAAAAAATTATTAATTATGATAAATTTTTACAAAAATTAAAAAGTATAAAATAGACTTTTGCATCTGAAACATCTATTGACTTAGCTGTTTCTCAAATTTCAGATACGTTAAATAAGGTATTATCATCCTGTATGTTTACTAAAAAATTTAAAGTAAAAAACAGTGAAAAAAAACCGTGGATTACCAATATAATTTTAGAACATATCACGGTAAGGGATATATATCACAAAGAATTTTTAAAAGATAAACTCAATGAAGCTAAATTTATACAATATAAAAACTGAGGAATTCAATAAATAATATGATTAAGAGAGAAATTATTTCTAAACCTTTGTCAATTATTTTTAATAAATGTTTAGAGGCAGGTTATTTTCCTAGAGCTTATAAAGATACAATTATTACACCTCTTCACAAGGGAGGAGCCACCGAATTACTTACTAATTACTGACCTATAGCATTGTGCTCTAATATTTCAAAAGTTTTTGAAAAAATTATAAAAACTCAACTGGTAAACTTCTTAACAAAATTTAGTATCCTATCTTCTCGTCAATTCGGATTTAGAGAAGATAGAGACACTGACAGATGCTTTTGGCTTTTCTAACAAGAAAAATTTATAAAAATATGGATAATTCTAAATGCTCTATTGCTGTATTTTTAGATTTAGCCAAGGCATTTGACTGTGTCAACTATTATATTCTTTTTGATAAGCTTGAACATATTGGTATCCGTGGTACATCCTTACATTTTTTCAGAGTTATCTAAGTGACAGATATCAATGCGTTAAAGTTAATAATAAAATAAGTACATCTCTTAAAATTAAATGTGGAGTTCCACAAAGAAGCGTTCTTGGGCCAGTTTTGTTTAATATTTATATCAATGATTTATTGATTCTTTTCAATGATGTGGACATTTTAGCGTATGCTGATGACACAGTTTTGTATATCGGTGGTTCCACTTGGGATTATGTTATGTTATCTGCTTCAACTAAGCTATCAGCAATAAAATACTGGCTAGATAACAACTGTTTAACTTTAAATTATAGTAAAACTAAGTATTTGCCGTTTTCTTCTTATGCTTGTAATTTGCTTACGAACGAGCATATTGTTGTTCATAATGTTAATTGTAACAGAAATAGTTGTACATGTAATATAAACATAGCTGGGGTTACATCTATAAAATATTTAGGTATATTTTTGATTCAAACATGAAATGGGATGTGCATATTAACCAATTAGTTACTAAACTAAGAAGATACATATATTTATTTAGAACTCTTAAACATACATTTGAAATAAAAATTCTGCGTATACTATATTTTGCATTTATCCAGTCTTCATTGAGTTATGGAATACTTATTTGAGTTGGCGCTTTGACAAATCATCTATCAAAGTTAGAAATAATACAGAAATTAGTATTGAAAATTATTTACAATAAAAATTGTTTTTTTCTTGCGACGCTTTGTTTCGAGAAGTAAATGTTTTTGATGTAAAACAATTGTATTTTATATCTATATCAAAGTTTTTGCATAAATCTGTGTATAATGATATTTGTGTTCCCCCTTACTCATATGATACTAGACTGAAAGATAACAATCTGTCGTACGTAATATCAGCAAGAAAAAGTGTAGGTCAATCTAATTTCTTATATTACATTCCACTTGTTTATAATTTTACATTGCAATATTATGATTTTGATTTTATAGCAAATTTATTTATTTGTACTAGAAAAAATTGATTAAAAAATTCTGTTTTTTAATTCAAGACAACAAATTTCTTTATTGTTGAGTAAATAAATTAGTTAACTTCATTTTAAATTTAACATTTTTTAATCATTTTTTAAATACAACATTGTTAAGTTTTTTTATATTCATCACTGGTGCTATCATTTAATCAATAAAAATATTAAACAATTTGTACTTTTCTGAATTTCTTTGCTCAAATTGTACAATATAATCAAGCATATGTTCACAGCGTCAAATTTCATGATATTGGAACTTAGCTGGAGCTATGCTCACTCTGTTGATTTCTTCTTTTTTTATGTATTAATTTATTTTCAATTATTCATGTTTTTTTTCCTGTACTTTATTTTTCTGTTGTGTATTTATACATGTATTATGTAAATGAATAAATGGTTATTATTATTATTATTATTATTATTATTATTATTATTATTATTATTATTATTATTATTATTATTATTATTATTATTATTATTAAATTCCAACTTGAACTACGGAACAGTATCGTTATAGACGTTCAGTGACTTTATAACGATACTGATATTGGTGTTGTTATAGACCTATTAACGTTGCAAAGTCGAAAAAATGTTAAATAACATCTGTTCAAAAAAATGTAATGTAATCGTACATACAGAATGTACACTCATGAAATTTAAAACTTGGACACCACAATTTCTGTAAACAAAAGTTTGCACATTGTGAAGCGGGCTTAAGGGTATCATTTACAATTCTAACAGCAGGTAGTCTCAGCAGGGGTTATCTTATAGAAGGACTGTAGAATGAATCATTACACTAAGCACGTTTTAGAAAATAGGTAATTTACGTTGCTTACTTAATTTTTTCTTTAAAGAATATATTTGAAGGTATCGCTAATTAAACACCATAGCTCGATTAATTATCGAATCAAAATTTTGTTTAGGAAATGTTTACAAAATAAAATTAGAAATAATTTTGATTTAAAAAACGTCTACAAGCAATAACTTTTAAATTAAATCAAAAACTAAACATGGTTATTTGGGTTGACTGATTATTACTTATTTTTAAATAAATCTAACCTACTAATTATTGTAAGTTATTAAAAAAATCATTAAACTCTCTATTCATAATATTTAGTCCTTACAAAATGTATATTTTATGACGTTTCATTTTTTTCTGTAGTTAATATAAAAAGTGAAAATAAAAACTAAGGCAATTCTTATTGTCAACGTATATATTTAGTTTTTGACAAGAATTTATTACATAATTATAATTAAGATACCAAGTTATAGTTTAAAATTAAATGAAAACTTTTTTTTTAAATAAAGGTATTACTATATAAATAAATATAAGAAATCAATAATGGGTGTGACCTCCATTATTATTGATACATTCTTGGAGGCGTCTGCTCATTGAGGCTATCAAGGTATCAATATAATTAATATTAATCGTTTTCCATGCGGTATCAATGGCTGCAATTAGTGCATTACGGTTTACTGGTATAAAATTTGGCCCTTGTTGTCTTCGGATAACAGCAAGTATTCGAGCCCAAACATTTTCGATAATGTTAAAATCTGGGCTTTTTGCTGGCCAGGGTAACAGCTCCAAGTTATTTGCTTGTATCCAGTTGCGCACAACCTGCGAAGTATAGGGTCATCATATCCCGATAGTTAATTATCGAATGTTCCAAGAAAATATGTGTAAATAGTAAATGGAATCTACTAACGTAACGTTAAGTCGTTAATTATAGTTACATAACTTTCCTTTCATAAGATATAGTTCATATTAATATGCTTATTGTAAAGCTTCGTACACACCTGAACAACAAACCGAGGAACAAACAGAACAACGAACCGAACGGCAATCGGAACATTAATTTGGACGGTGCTACGTACGAATTTTAGAACAGATTCGCAAGTCCTGATTGTTCCACGAACGGTTTGCGGCGTTCCCGCAACTTGTCGGTTTTTTCTCCGACATCAAAGAAAATGCGCGCGAATGCGTTTGCAGGTTTGGACGAATCTAAACAAAACGGCGGAACAAACTTATGCGGGAGAATTAAATTATTTATTTTTGTCCTTCCTTTTGTGGGTTTGTTGTGTTTTAGGTAATATTATGGAGTTGACAGAAGAAAAATGTTTTAAATTAATCAGTGTTTAAGAATGCAAGAAAAAAATGATGTCCCTATTAGCATCATTTGGGCGGGAAATTTCCAAAATAAAAAAAAGCGAATAAATTATAATTTTTTACTCTTCTTTGTGCGCAAAAATTTGGTTGGCACTATCTTCTTGTTTTCCGCAATTTTCTCTTCTCAATAATAAATATATATAAACTGAAAACTACTGAAAATAATTATGGGGAACAGCACAAACGTTCCGTTTGTTGTTCGGATTGTGGAAATCATAAAAGATCGTTTGTCGTTCTGTTTGACTTTCGGTTCGTTGTTATGTTTGTTGCTCGGTTTGTTGTTCAGGTGTGTACGAAGCTTTACAACTTAAGCAACAATTTTTGGCGAATAAAGATTAGTTTGTGATGTAATATTAGAAACACAAATTTATATCATATCAAATTTATGACAACTTAAAAACCAAGAACGTGTATGTTATTGCTAAGAAATTATTAAGGAAAAAGCGCAATTGCAGTGTAAATATTTATAATTAGATATTTTCGAAAGTTTATAAGTCCTCTATTGTAATCTTAATACTTAAAAGAAAATCCTGTCCATTAGCATTATAAGGAAATGGGTTTTACTTTATGAATAAGTTTCAATAACAATAGAATATTCTTGCTTGTTTAATTTACTTCCTTTAAGTCATATTGCTCTAAGGGTTGTTACATTGGTCATTAGAAGTATGTAATAAATAAACAATTACCTACTGTTTGAGAAGGGGTAGTGTGAACCAATAAATAAAGTAAGAAATGTAAATTCCATTTTAGTTTAAAATTTCAAGTGTTGTGAAAATGCCACCTCATCTCGGTGCTGATTTGAAAGCGCGGATTGTTTCGGAATTAGCGGCGGGCCGTAGCGTGCGTAAATTTCACGTATGTTAGATATACCAAAAAGCACCGTAGGGCATTACCGAGTAAAATGGAATTTGAACACACTTTGGAAAGAGCCATCGGAAGTGGTAGACCTAAAGTATCTACACGTGCTCAAGATCTCGAGTTGTTTCATTACGTAACAGAACAACCATTTGCTACATACTCCAGGGCTATAGCAGATACACATTTTCCCGGATGCCGTATAACTGCACAAAAAGATTAAAGGAGATGGGAATAAGAAGTATAATGCTGCTGCGAAAGAAGTTCTCAGTGACGAAAATATGAGACGTCGTCTGGAATTTGCAAGGCGATATGTGAACGAACCTTTGGAATTTTGGAATCGAGTGATTTTTAGCGACGAAAAAACGTTCAATAGCCGCAACGATGGACCACTAAAAGTTTTTAGAATGGAAGGAACTCGTTACGAAAATAATCACATATGTCCTAAAAAACGAAGTGGTTATTTTTCTGTGAATGTGTGGGGTTGGGTTAGCGCGCGGGGTCCAGGAGTTTGTTGGACTATCGATGGACGTCTTGATTCTGCTGCGTATTTAGATATTTTGGAAACTATTATGAAACCTTCAGTCGAAGTGTTTTATCCAGACGAAGATTATATTTTCCAACAAGTAAGTATTCTTATTTTACTATACTTTCTCAAAAAATAGTTCGGGATTTGTTGAATTAACATTTTCATAATGTATTTTTGTTGTTAAAGGACAACGCCCCTATTCATACTTTGCGGGTTGTGCGCAATTGGATACGAGAAAATAACTTGGAGCTGTTACCCTGGCCAGCAAAAAAGCCCAGATTTTAACATTATCGAAAATGTTTGGGCTCGAATACTTGCTGTTATCCGAAGACAACAAGGGCCAAATTTTATACCAGTAAACCGTAATGCACTAATTGCAGCCATTGATACCGCATGGGAAACGATTAATATTAATTATATTGATACCTTGATAGCGTCAATGAGCAGACGCCTCCAAGAATGTATCAATAATAATGGAGGTCACACCCATTATTGATTTCTTATATTTATTTATATAGTAATACCTTTATTTAAAAAAAAGTTTTCATTTAATTTTAAACTATAACTTGGTATCTTAATTATAATTATGTAATAAATTCTTGTCAAAAACTAAATATATACGTTGACAATAAGAATTGCCTTAGTTTTTATTTTCACTTTTTATATTAACTACAGAAAAAAATGAAACGTCATAAAATATACATTTTGTAAGGACTAAATATTATGAATAGAGAGTTTAATGATTTTTTTAATAACTTACAATAATTAGTAGGTTAGATTTATTTAAAAATAAGTAATAATCAGTCAACCCAAATAACCATGTTTAGTTTTTGATTTAATTTAAAAGTTATTGCTTGTAGACGTTTTTTAAATCAAAATTATTTCTAATTTTATTTTGTAAACATTTCCTAAACAAAATTTTGATTCGATAATTAATCGAGCTATGGTGTTTAATTAGCGATACCTTCAAATATATTCTTTAAAGAAAAAATTAAGTAAGCAACGTAAATTACCTATTTTCTAAAACGTGCTTAGTGTAATGATTCATTCTACAGTCCTTCTATAAGATAACCCCTGCTGAGACTACCTGCTGTTAGAATTGTAAATGATACCCTTAAGCCCGCTTCACAATGTGCAAACTTTTGTTTACAGAAATTGTGGTGTCCAAGTTTTAAATTTCATGAGTGTACGTGGCCAAGCTTTAAAGAGTGATTCGTTTCTTAATTTTAAGGAAAACAGATTATATAAATATAAGTCTTAAACGGGATTTATTTTTTATTATACAAAAATAAACTCATGTTCAGATAGGCTCGCATCAAGATGAGCTCGCGTCGAAGCGGCGGTGTCGAGATGGCTGCGTCGAAGTAACCGCGTCTAAATAGGCTGCTTTGGTTTACAAGTGTCTTTGTTTAGAAATTCATTTTTCTATTTCGCAATTTCTATAGCATTGTTTCCGTATTCTATACGATACGGAAATAGAAACTCTTTTCGTACTGTTTTAAGGATTTTATAAATTTTAGTGTATAACCAAATAATTTACAGTTTTAATTTTGACGTAAGAAAATTAAGTGAGGTTTTGTTTGGTTAGTTCTTATTAAGTAGATTTTAATATTCAAGGAAAATTTAATGTTAATTTATGAAACAAAACTTAACAAACAATATTCTTCTATCGACCGCGCATTTATGACTTACATTAATGTAAACAAAATTGATTTTAGTAGAGGCAACTATACATAGATATTGGCGTTTTATCTTCAATCAACTACAACATGAAAGTATATATAAAAATCTGTCGTAATTTGTTTGCAAGCAAATTTTAATAATGACAAATCGACATTAATCTACAATTGTAATTAATCTTGAGTGATTTTTAAGACATTTTTGTACTGTATGCAACATTCAATGATAACGTTTAATAACATGTTAAGGGTGTTCAGGACATGTATTTTACAAACTATTGTCTCACGTAGTTCTTCAATATTATTTACTCATTGTTTAAAAGTTAGATTCTTTAAGTAAGGCTGTAAGAAAAAATCAAAACTATAAAAAAGTAAACATTCCAACTTCTGAAAAATCTTTTGGAGGTGAAGCGGAACCACTTTAACAAAATGTTTTTGTAAACTCCAAATGCATGTTGTTTGTGAAATTATAAAATAAGGAGTCTTAAGCAAATATGTCCTTGATAAAGTGTTGCATAGTTCATTGACAGTATTGAATATGTGCAGGATAATTGTCTCAATAAGTTGGTAAACTGCTTGCACACAGTAAGGATATAAATATCTTTCTTCGGTATGATGCGACAAGTCATTATATAAAGTTCAACTTGTTCGAGATGTGCTTAAGTTACATCCATGATATATCAAACATTGTCAAACGCTTTTGGTGTTGTCTTTGTAGGTGGACCATTATATTGATTAAGCACCAATCCGTTCCCACAAAAAATTTAGTCTTCTTGTTTTACTGTGATGAAAATTATTTTATTTCGACAGAACAATCGAAATTGAGTAATTTAATTCTCCATCAACTTGGTGAGCTTATATTAAAATATTGTTGGCAATAAAAGACGAAGCTTTCACAAAAAAATAGAAACGATGAAGTTAGGTTATAAATTTGTGGTTGTGGTGCGTTCACAATAGCATTTCTTCTCTAGAATTATTAGAGTATATAATTTTATTAAAATTACAAAGTACAGGTAGACGGAAAAGTTTTGTAACTAACTAGTAGTAAATTAAACGGTGATTAAAAATCTCAACACATTATTTTGAAGATAGCAAACTTTCAACAGCATTTGTTGCTAACTTTATTATGATATCAACTACTCTACCAACATAGCTTTAAACCAAAAAAAACTAGATCGTGTATTAACATTTATTTCTTGAAGTAAATTTTTGCGAAATAGAAAAATAGTATGAAAAAACACGTGTCATTAACTACTTTTTTGTCGCACTCCGACAATTGCGACAAAAAGTGTTGCTGTGATACTTGTTTTTCAATATACTATTATATTCTGCGTATCTTCTTTTGTCCAAATTACAAAATCATATTCGTTGTTAATTAAATAACCTACATAGATACAACAAAATTTGTACGTATTGTTTATACTAATTTTTAAACAATCATCCACTTGTCACATCATCAACTTCAATATTTGAGCACAAAGTCTAGTGGACACATTGCCTACTTTTATTCTTGAGCATATTAAACTGTGGTTCTTTCTCAATTGATTTTTAATTCTCAATTTTTAGTTTAGGATCCTTCTTATGGAGACGCAGGGGAATAAAACTCTTTCACTGTTCTATATTCGCGACGTTTCGGAAACTTTTATTATTTATTACAAAACAATCGTGTTCCCTTCATCAGGCGGCTAGCGACAAAGAAACAAAAAACCAAATACAATGAGTTGTAAAACAAGTGTGTTGTAGACATATAACATTTGATTAATTTTAGGTAATCAACAAGAATCAAAATGTTTGTAACATAAATAACATAATAAAAATGACTTACTTGATAGATATAGAAAAATTTGTCAACATGTATACTAATATTAGAATTATTGGTCATTTACTTAAAAGATACTAATTAATAAATACAAAAAGACAAATTTGCAGAAAAACTACACCACTAATTTACAATTAATAACTAACAACGATTATTAAATAAGAACGGCACGTTTGTAAATGCAATATTTACACTTACAAATCAAATAATAGTTCAAAAGGTCATTTATATGTGTATGTATAAAGATAAAAAGAACGTCCTTGTTAAAATTCGCAATTGCGTTAGAAAATATTAATAAACTATGCAACCAAAGGTACCTTTAAGAATGTATGAAAATTATGGTAAGATAATTATTGCTAAAGTTTTATTTTACTAATTATGTTGTTGTAATTGGTATTTAAATTATTGGTATCTGTTTTGAAGTTGATATTATTACGATGAACGTTAATGTAGATCATTTCAGAAATAATTCTTTTTTTATAATTAGTTTCGTTGTCTAATATCGTTGGTTGTTCAAAATTGAAATTATGGCCAGTCTGGTTATGATGTACAGAAAGTGCAGTACTATCACTTTTTTTTTAAACAATCATATTTTATGGTTCTTAATCCTATTTTTGAGTTTTTGTTTTGTTTTGGCCCACATAACAACCATTGCATCCCATACAATCTATCTTATATACGAGGCTTGATTTCTCAATAGAAGGTGTTTTATCTTTCAATTTTGAATAACACGTGTTGTATATTGTGTTATTATTATACAGAATGATTTTTATTTTTATCTTGTTTTAGAATATTAATTAATTTATTGCTAAGCTTAGGTATGTTAATTAGTTTCTTATATTGAAAGGTTACTATTAGTGATCATGATGTCGGGATTAGTTATATTAGTATTGGTAATGGTAGAAGTATTATGTTTAGGATAATTGTTTTTTATTAGAGTCGTCATTAGTAGTTTTAGATTCTTTTCTTTTTAGCTCCTCACTGCATAATGTGGAAATCTTGTTTTTCATAGAATTGATAATATTGAGTTTTTCATGGAACGGATGTTTTGAATAATTGAGAAGCCTATTTGACGCTGTAGGTTTTGAGTAATGGTCAATTAGTAATGTATTAGTGGTGGTATTTCTTATTAATTTTAAAACCAAAAAGGCGATTTTATCTACTTCTACTTGTGCATAATTTTGTTGTACTCTTTCATGAGCAACTTTACCCTATTTATGTAACTTCAGAGTTTTAAAAGTCTTTGAGATAGCGATACTGTTTATAGTAGGAGCATAGCTTAGCGATGTAAGCGTCAGTTGAGTGAAGTGGCCACCGTCGGCGCTCTGGTTCGGTTCCAGTGACGGCTAGAGATTTTCTCAATCCCATTTCAGAAGGTCTGTTCCTATCGTGCTTGGAAGGTACGTTAAGTCGTCGGTCCCGGTTATCATACTAACACCTTTGATATTTGTTCAAAAATATATCACAGCCACTTCCAACCCGTCTGGCCAGAGTGGAAGTGTAACGCCAAATTCCCCCTAAAAATAGAGGCGATGTACCTACGAAGGAGCGATGAGTTGTAGAGATACTGTTTGATATTGAAAGTAGCCACCCTGTATAAAAGTGAACTATATAACCTTCATTTATGTTTTCTGATTTATAAAACCGTCAAGCTTAACAATGCAGAAATTAAAACTTGACTTTGAAAACTGCTTTATAAAGTAAATTATTTTTATCTAAGTTTGTCTAAAAGTGATGTATGAGGTTTAACAAATTTTTATTCAACTTCTTGACGATTGTTAAATAACACTGTGGGTAATCTGAAAGACACATTTGAGCAAAAAACCAAATTGCGCATAAGACCGTAATTATAGTTACAAATAGGACGCCACACCAAAATTTCAAAGATACAGTAATTGTTTTCTCAGAGTGAAGTCAGTTATCAAGAAATGTGTGTGTGCTTGCAAAAAAACGTTTAGTTATTTTACCCAAACGGATATATACATAATTTACGTTGCAATACAAACTTCTAGTTACTTAGCTTTACTTAGACGATTGGTGATTGTAGACAGCTTTAAAACTTCCACATTATCTGCAAAAATCCGTTCCTTGAACGACGAACAACTACCATTAATAAGCCAAACGCCTTTAATTATTTTGGTAGATATTGATTGTACCTTAATTTCATGTACTTGAGTATACAGGGTAAATGTCCGGCAAAAATATATCTGGTGATGGCAGTCCAATCGAACAAAAAACATTAAATACACTTTTGGAAATTATAGAAAAAAAATTTGATTTTTTGGTCATTTTGACGAGCCACTTTTATTAATTAATCGTTGATTAATGACATTTTGACAAAACTGTATGTAACTGACATTTAAGTAAATAATATTTACTTTGAGTGATATTGTCAAAATACTTTCATGATTGTTGCTAAAATATGTGCGGATAATTTATTTACCTGAACCCTCTGTAGCATGTTTTCGTCTATAAATGTCACAGCAGCGTGAATACGAGCTACTACATCTTCCGCACTCTCAATAGGTTCAAAGTAAATCTTTTCTTTCAAGAATCCCCAGAAGAAAAATCTAATGGATTTAGATCTGGAGATCTAGGAGGCCATAGTACGGGTCCACCTCTTCCAATCCAACAGTCGGGGAATGTTTGATTTAGTAATGTTCTCACTTGTCTACCATAATGTGCAGGAGCACCATCATGTTGGAACCAACAATTCAATCTAGTTGCTAATGGGACTTGATCGAGATATGGCAGTGGTAAATTGTCGTTTAAAAAATGAAAATACGATGCTGAATTAAGTCGGTTAGGTAACATATTTGGGCCGATTACATTATTATTTAATAATCCAGCCCAAATGTTTACTGACCATCGTCTTTGGTGACATCTTTTACGTATTAAATAAGGGTTTTCATCTCTCCATTCGTGCAAATTATGAGTATTTATAATCCCTGTCTGGGTAAATGTACACTCATCAGTAAACATAATATTTTCTATAAAATGTGGATCATTGTTTACGTTATCTAATAACCATCTACAAAAATTAATCCAAAGCTCCCTATCTTTTTCATGTAAAACTTGAACTTTTTGAGTCCTAAATGGATATAAGCCATTCCTTCTTAATAATCTATGAATGGTATCTTTTTGGAAATGCGTTTGTCTCGATGTAACTCGAAGACTTGTATTTGGTTCCGCTTCAACAAAATCAATAATTTGCTCTTCTTAGACGACGTTGAGCGTAGAATGGCGTCCTCCCTTATTTAATCTGGGATTTAAATTACCTGTTTCCAGTAATCTTTTGTTCAACCAGTCGTATAGTTTTTGCATCAGGGTGCCGTCGATTTGGGGAATTTTACGGTATATGCTCTAGCTGCAGCACTGGCATTATCATTATGCGCACCTAATACTTTTAACATATCAACATATTCTCGATTGGAATAATGACGTTCCATTTTTAAAACAAATAACCGTATGAAATTAGACTTATACTTATGATGACAAAAGTTGACAGAACTAATAATTAACATTTAACATCACCATAGCATTCTATGCTACTCATTTGTTTTTAGCTGACTTCGTTTTTAATAAAGTGTAAACATTGAATGTTAGATCTTTGTTTTTTGTCAATAACTCTGTAACCATGGACATAACGCAATTTTTTTATTCTTACGTTTTAATTCGTTTTAGCCCCCCGATTCATATTCTGAAAGGACGGGCGTCAATTTTGAGACACTCTGTATAGGTATCAAAATTTATGAAAAATATATTTTTTGACTTTTTAGCAATTTTATGCCAAACCGTTATTAAGGTTTTTCGTTCTATTTATTGAGTGACATCACTCGGATATTTTCTTAACACCATGTATATGAAAGTAGAAGCAAAACATCAACACGAACACAAGTAATAGAAACATAATAGCGTGTATAACTCATCCTTAACTTATATGCATTCTGTGGAAAAAATTGCGTTAATGATTATCAGTATCCAGCAGAACCTCCATTCAACAAAGAAAAAACAAAAATTCCAAAATAACTCCGTACAAGGTCAACAACAAACACATTATATATTTTCAACCATTGGCATAAAAAAATAAAATTTTATCTTGTATTGTAAATTGTCACCTTATATTTTTCTTACAGCAAATAACTTTTACCGTTACAAATGTATATATTTTGCATTCTCTCCTTGGAGATGTCCAGTACGCAACACACACGTCAATGGAAACGTAATATGAAAGGAAATACGTCTGCATTACATCTTTACTACTACGTAGGTAACAGTACTTTTCAGTCCCAATAAGTGCATTACACATTTTAATAAAATTTAACATTAACATAAAAAATCATGGTCACCCTCAGAAATTGCTATGTCAGTAACGCCTGTTTCATATTAATATTCTTACCTTTTAATTTCGGTGATTAATAAAAATTATTGTGTGATTAGTACGTATTTTGTTACATACTGAACATACAACTCAAATAACCTCCCGTTACGTAAACAACCGTTAAAATTTTTTAAGGTCTAATTTTAATAAAACAAAATCCTACAATTGTTGTAACCATTGTTACATATTGTGACTATCATCATTGTTGTTATGACATGGGTTAAAATTTAGTGCAACCGGACCATCATAGGGTTAGCTTTGAAAGACAGATGCAATATAAGGTCCCTAATTTTGTACGTCTTACAAGTTATTGAAGTGAAAAACACAATAAGTATAATATAGTTTTTATTAAAATTTTATAAATTAAAAGACACTTACCTCTTGTTGAACATATTGGCAAGAAGTTCATCAGTTGTACTACCATAAAATATCACGGACCACACCCGAATCCAAATTTTACTTCATGACCAAACGATCACTGATAATAAAATGAAAATTTTGCATTCAAACAGCAGACTTGTTTTTACTTATCTAACATATACGTAAGCAAACATTTTGGAGAAATTGATAAACAATGCGCAAGCTTAATACTTAAACCAATATTAGTCATCTTAAACACGTTTACTACAAGATGGTTTTATTTAAAAATTTATGGATATTATTAATTTACTACAGACATTGTAACAAAATACTTTTAATCAATCGCACATACACTTAACCTATTCAATTATGACTAATTAGAATATATCTATATTTAAAATTATTTTTTTATCTCAGACCGCGCAAGTTTTTGTAGTTTTCTGACTAGATTGCATTCTACTCAATTGTCGCTTTTGGTTTGCAGAAGCAAGCGTGTTCAACCGATGTTGATTAGCACGTAAAGTACTTCCTGTGCTGTCTATCCACTAAAACAAAAGAAAATTTTACAAAAAATTTGTATCTTGCAAATCAGTTGAGACTATAAAATTAAATTTATGGAGCAGTTGGCTGGAAGTCCAGGCTTACTGCTGATCTTCTACTGGTGATTCCATCTTGTACCATATGGGCACAAGCAATTTTCAAATATCACAATCAAAATGATCAGGTATTTAATTTTTTCAAATGGCACCTTCTGCATTCGAGAAAAAATTGAAAATATTCTGTACCCAATTCCTCCCGAATGACGTAAGAAAAACAGAAAGTGTCATTTGAAAAAAATTGACTTTTTGATAATTTTTGATTGTGATATTTGAAAATTGCCTGTGCCCATATGGTACAAAATGGAAACAACCAGTAAGACATCAAGAGTAAGCCTGGACGTATATTATTAAATTAGTTGTATAAGCAGTCTATTGTTCAACGAGAGGAATTATGGCACGACGGGATGAGCGAGGTGTGCCATAATGGAACGAGTTGAACAATAGACCCCTTTATATAACGAATTTAATACAATATTTTTTCCAATTGCTTTATTATTCTAATAAATGTAAAAAATTTCTTTGCTGAATGTAGTAACTTATATAGAACGCGCTACTAAAATATTATTCAACGCTTTTGCGTGTAATAATAGTATATTATGCTACTAGGAGTAGAACGCATTCTTTTTGTGTTGAGCGAAGGTATTGCGGCCGAAGCGCACTGAGGCCGCAAAATACTTTGCGAAACACAAAAGGCGTTCGACTCCGTGTAGCATATACTATTTTTTCTTCAAGCGTAAAAAAACCAAATTCTTGAAGTAATTGAGGTGGTTTTAGAATGAATAGGCAACAGCGTTAACTCAACTTTACAACTGTCAAACATGACTGTCAAACAACATTATTTTTGTTGTGTGTATTAACACGGTTTGTAAAAGGAAAATTTTTGTATTAATTTGTAGAGTAAGAAAGAAAGCTATAATTATTTAACAATACAACAATAATAATAATTAACTCTTATTTCAGATGAAAACTTAAAACAAACATTCTTTTGTAGTAACTATATAGTGGAAAAATACCTATTTCTTATTTATAGTAATATTAAAGGTACAATTTTGTAATGTCGAGTTAATAATATTTAATCCACTACTTGCTGTTTTAGAACTGACATTGACGTCATTATAGTCGTGATGGATTTCATATTCACTTGACTGGGATATGCTCGATGTTGCGGTGGAAGTACTAGGCCTGTTAAGATCACCTGATGTTACGGTAGATGTGTTACCTTCATCGCACCCTAATATTCTATTGGCAATTTCACGTTTGTTTGAAAGGGAGTCTTCGATGTATCCCTCAGCTACATTGTTAGATTTCCATCCACCGTGTCTTTTTAGAGTGGTAATGTCTCCACCATTGTCAACTAACAATGTAGCTGAGGTTCGTCGCAGTGTATGACCAGTGTATTCCTCTGGATTAGGTAGTTTTAAAAAGTTGCCACTTGTTTTGGTATACCTGAAATTTTATGTATCCCCATAACGACACGGTGGCATCTACCATTTTGGTATTTTAAAAAGAATCTTGTTATGTTGATGTCATTAGGTCGAAGTGTCATATATTGTCTACATAAATTTAAATAAAAATCTCCAACTATGGTAAATGTCCGTGACTTATTCGTTTTAGTATTAGGAATTTTTACTAGTATTATACGTTCCAGGTCTTCGATATCCTGTATTCTTAAATTGACTAGTTCGTCGCAACGACATGCCCCACTAACTCCGAATATTAATACGATCTAAGAAAATAGTATCTACTTTAGCGATTGAAAAAGTTATATTTGAAATTACCTTCATGGCCAAATATTCATTGTTTGGCGCATTTTGTAAAAAGTTATTAAAATGTTCTTTTGAGAAAACTTTTGCTTTTTTTGGTTGATACCCATCAGCTTGGCGCTTCAAGAAGGAAATTAATTTTGCGTAATTTTTAAGTTTATGTCATGTTTAATATTTAATTGGCACTTTAGCATGGAATATTGTGCCCATAATGACGAACTTTTCATAGTTTCCGCCAAATGGGAAAAATACGCTAACATAACATTTTCTGTGTAATTGATTATATTATTTTCTTGCGCCCATTTCAAAATTTATTGTAAGCAAAATCATATATTTTGCGCGATTTGTTGGGGATCAAATTTTCAACTAAGGCATCGGCGATTTGTTTTATTTTAGGTGGAGTTCCTTCAATTTGCGACATTTTTAAAAGTTTAAATTTTAAATGGCGTTTCTGCTTAAAAGTGCTAATACCTCTACCGGCAAACTAAGTTACTAATTGAGCGTAAAATAATAATATTATTGTACGCCGTAAAATAATGTAGTCGTTCTATATATTCAATGCGGTATAGTAAAATTCATATTTTAGCACGCTTGAAGAAAAAATTTTTATTACCCTCAATTGGAAAAAGACTATTTTTTGAAAAAATGACATATGTCAAAAACGGTTAAGGATAAGATAACATAATTTAGGTTATATAAACTCAAAATTATATAGCAAATTGACCCATGTAAAAAGAATTATAAGTTTGTATTTAAAATAAGAAAGTTGATAGCAATTTTTGGCACACCCTGTACAACTGAAGGTCTGAAAATATTTTATATAGAACGAAAATAATCGAATATGACTGCGTACCAACTTTAAAGTTTTTGATTTATCTGAAAGTTAAAAAACTTTTAATTCACGCTCTACGCAGATCACCCTGTATCATGAATGTTCAAATATCGGAAATTTTTTTAACATTTGATAGTTTTTTTTAACAAAGTAGTCAGCTGAAATAAAGTATAAAAATATTTATACTGGCTTCCCCATATTAGACTATACTGTATTAGATTTTAATGCAGAGTATCACGCTACTACGTGTTATTTTGTTGTATTTTTTGTCTACACTATAAAAAATAATTGAAACAATTCAATTTCACAGTTTTTTTCTAAACAGAACACCACACCTAATTGCTTACAATTGATTAACTGAATAATTAATAAAAAAAAAACCATTATCAATGGTTAAGTGTGGTTTTCGCAATTTGAAGAAAATTAGAAATCCACACAATATCGATTATTTAAAGTGGATTTTAAATATGCTATTTGGTTTCGATGGAAAACCAAATCTTTTGTAGTCGATAGTTGATTAAAAGGACAATCAAATTTGTAACGGGGAGGTGCTATCATTTGTTGTTCTTCGTTTGTGTGATTTCGCATTAATTAAAATTTTGGTTTTTTTTAATTGCAGATCTTGTTGAATTTACAGATATTTAAATTTTTTATTGTTTTTTTATTTGCTTTTGCTTGAAATCGGATGGCAAATTTTTTATGCTAGTGGATTATTAATATTAGTAGGATCTTATTGGTCATTGAATAAAGAAGCAAAGACGTGTATGCTGTTCCGAAATGTAGCTTTGTAACTAGTGGACGTATTGTTGTGTGCTCCATTGTAAATCACTATTCAGTGCATTTAAAAAGTGAATTATTAATCTACGCAATTCTGTAAGTAAACTTATCTATAATGCCGTTCACCAAAGATCAAATCGATGACATAAACGATATTTTAATCGCAAAAGTTAAGGAATTATTCAAAACCGAAGAATTTATCAATCCAATTTGTAAAAGTATTGCTGGTGTTCTGCTAGCAGATGTTCAACGTGAAATCGAAACTCTTAATAAAAAATGTTTCTATGCCGGAACAAGAAAATAAAACCCTAAAGCACGATGTTGATACATTCAAACAGTAATTAAATAACCAAGAACAGTATTCACGTCGAAGATGTCTTCGTATTTTCGGCATTCCTGAAAGAGAAAAAGAATAATAAACTTAATGTTGATATAAAATCTAAAGATATCGAACGTGTACATACAGTAGGTCCTAAAAAACGTTAGAAGTCAAAAATCTCGAGCAATCATTGTACTGTTTAATAACTATAAGAAAAGGAAAAGCGTTTTCGATAGCAAGAAAATTCTCAAAAACAGCGGAATTACTATAAGAGAAAATTTGACTAAACAAAATACCTTATTAATGCAAGCCGCTGCCAAGAAGTATACATATAAAAATGTTTGGACGTCAGATGGAAGAATTTTCATTAATAAAAATAATAAAATTATTATTGTTAACACTATCGCTGAACTTCAGTAATCAGTATCAATTGTAATCTAGGAGCTCACACACAACCGAATCTGCTATTGTAATTTATTACCTTAACGTATACATTATTTGTAGTTTTTAAAGCTAATTGAATTTATTTATTTGCACGAAAGTTTAAAAAACCTTGTCACACTGATAATAATTTCTTTACTATAATTTGTACATATTGTCGTTATCCAGTTACGTTTATCGTTGTACTAATTTTTGATTTTACATTTAATCATATAAAAGTATCACATTACATGTATTTTGTTATATTTTTAAAATTAAGTGATTTGTAAAATATCTTTGCTTTATTTTGATTAATATAATGTACTTCAGAATAGGACACTCAAATATTCGTTCATTGACCCACAATATTTCTGAACTGATTGAGGTGATGTCCGTTTCTGAATACCATTTAATAGGTATAAATGAGTCATGGTTGTCAGATAATATTATTTCTGAAGCAGTTGTAATTGAAGGATATTCACTTATTAGAGAGATCGTAATGGTTAAGGTGGAGATGTTGGAATATATCTTCAGAATAAATTTTCGTACGTAGAAATCATGTCAGAGAATAATATGGAGCAACTGTAGATTAGGAGTAAGATCGGTGGTTGCAATGTGACAATTGGTGTTGCTTCTCTGAGTCGTAAAACATTTCTGGACGAATTAGAAAATACGTTGTCCATAGTATCTCTTACCACTGACCATCTTGATCATGATTTTGTGTATGCCCTGCAAATATTAAAATACAAAAAACAGACACATGTTTCAAAAAATGCGTGATTTCAAACATATAGACCAACTACAGTTTGATTACGATTTACAAACCATGCCATGGCGCAACATCTATCATTTAGATGATATCAATAGTAAAATTGAGTTTGTACTTGATAATTTGCTTTTGCTTTTAGACATTCACGCACCATTCAGAACATATCGATTTACAAAACCTCCTGTGCCATGGCGTACCGATGAGCTTCGTCATATGATGTTTTTAAGAGACAGAGAATTACAAAGTTTTAAACGATCTCAGGATCGGCACATATGAAATAATATATGCTTCACTCAGAAATTCAGTAACTGCAAAATGTCGACGCGATAAAAACTATATTATCAAAACGTATTCTCTACCGTTAATTAAAATAAAGTTTGGAAGAAAATGGGAAAATTAACTGGTAGTAAAACAAAAAGTCTGCTAGCCTACCAATTAGTTTATCGGATTCGAATAAAATAAATAATTATTTTCTTTTGTTTTGTTCCAAATTTGACTATTTGTGATACTCTGATATCTTTATACCAGAACAATTTCAATCTCAATCTCAAAGGCCCATTTCTACAGTCCATTTTTGAAGATAGATCTCCTCATTTTATTCCAACGGCTCCTATCTTGAGTTTTTCGCGTCCAATTCAATCCGGCAGTCAGTTTCAGGTCGTCTGTCCATTGTGGTAGCGGCCGTCCTCTCTTTCGATTGTCCATCGTAAGGCCTCCAGTGCAGGATTGTATTATTCCACCTTAGATCTTTACATCTTGCTATGTGTCCAGCAAAATTTCACTTTAGCGTAGTAATGGTTTCGATGGCATCTTTTACTCCCATAGTTTTCTGGATCCAAGCGTTGCTCTTTTTGTTTCTCAATGATATTCCGATCAATTGCCTTTCCATGGCTCGCTGCGTTACTGCTATTTTCTTTAAGCTTTGTTTTGTCCAAGTCCATGTTTGGCATCCATATGTCAGCACTGGGAGTATGTATTGATCAAAAAGTCGTGCTCTCAAACTTAAAGGGATATTTTATTTTTGAGAGTGTGTCCAAGCTTGCTGAATGCGCTTCACGCCAATTGTTTTCTTCTTACAGGGTCCGCACATCAAGCGTGCATTAAAAGTATATGGAGAACTAATTTGATTCATTTTCTGAAAACAGTGCTGCGTTTGTTTTTGACATCACTAAACTCAGACAAAATATTTTCGTTCATATAGCACTTCCGGTTGTACCGGAAGTAGCTGTCAACTTTCTTATTTTAAATGGAACATGCTATTTTTTATTTTATATTCCGATTTTACGTAAAATTTAAAGTGTAGTTTAATTACTATATCATACCCAAAAAATGACTGGTTTTTAGTTATATCGATTAAAAAAAAAGATTAAAATCATGTTATCGTTCATATCTCAAGATGATATTAATATTTTAGTTCCTAATTTGATGTGGCAGTTGTCAATATGTTACAGTAACTCACATATGAATGTAAACTCGAATTGCTTGTACAGGGTGATGAAAATTCTCGTGCCAATATGAACAACATTCGAACCCAAAACTTGCTTAATTCAAATGGGACACCCTATGTTTTTAATTATCAATCGACGCCTTTTGTTGTCCTCTTTCGATACATATTAACATGTCCTATGCTCAAATTGATGAGACACTCTGTGTTTTTAATCATCAATTTAAGCATAGGACATGTTAGTATGTATCATGCATTATCACTCACTACATTCAATTCTGAGTATCCATTCATATGTGACTTACTGTAGCATATCCAGAGAAAATCTTTAAAATTTTTATTTTAAAAAACACGGCTCATACCCTGAAAGAGGTTTTTCTTAGGAACAGTTATTACAGCAAACTGATATTTCTTCCTTGGATAAAAGGCGGTTAGATAATATCGTGATATTCCTTTATAATGTACTGCATCAAATTAAACTTCCGTGTCCCACGAATTAGTTCAAGGCTTTCGGTTCCATTTTTCATCCCTACACCAAAAACCAACATCTTACAAAAATCACCCATCTTCATAATGTCAAAAATTTTAATTTAGTAGGTACAGAGTATGATATTCATTTTGATTCGTTAAATAAAATATTAGAAAACCAACGTATCTTGTTTTAATTATATTGTTAGCGCGTCCTTCGATAATTTTCATTTTTGTTTTTGCTTTCTGTATTTTTGTTTTAGTAATTTAAGTTTATTTAGCATATTGAATATTGTTCTATAATTGGAATATTTCTTTCTGTTGAACAATAAAGATTATTATTATTATTATTATTATTATTATTATTATTATTATTATTATTATTATTATTATTATTATTATTATTATTATTATTATTATTATTATTATTATTATTATTATTATTATTATTATTATATTACGACAATTGCCACAACAAATTAGGAACTAAAATATTGATATCATCTTGAGATATGAACAATAACAATTTAGCATGACTTTAATTTTTTTTAAATTGATATAATTAAAAAAACCAGTCATTTTTGGGGTATGGTATGGTAATTAAACTACACCTTAAATTTTACGTAAAACCTGAAAATAAAATAAAAATAATCTCTACCATTTATTAATATACGCTTTTATCTTGCCATTCTAGGTGTTTGAAGACTTCTTCGAATGCTAAATTGAATAGCTTCGGCGAGATAGTGTCGCCTTGTCCAATTCTCTTCTTATTTTAATTTTATCTGTATTCTGATGTAGTTTAATTACGGATGTCGCATTTTCATATATGTGTTTTAGTATGTCTATATATCTGTGATCTATGCACGCGTTTTTTAAGCTGTTAATAATCATCCAGTGTTCCAGAGAGTCAAACGCTTTTGTAAAAGTCCACAAAGGCTAAGCATAATTTGAGGTTGTATTCAGTTGCTTTTTCGATCAATACTCTCATTGTAAGAAGTTGGTCGCATGTACTGAAATTTTTTCTGAATGCGGCTTGATGTTCCTCTAGAATACCAGAACAATAGATTGCTAAATTCACCAATATCATTTATATTACAATCCGTTGCTGAACAGGATGTATTAACTGCTATTAACAAAATTGTATCCTCTAGTACTGGTATCGATGGTGTGGTATTTTTGTTATTAAACTTACTCTTCCGTTTTTACTACCTTTCCTAACACATATAGTCAATTTCTCTTTAAAACATTTACATATCCAGACTTATTCAAACGTGCAATTGTAGTCCCATTACCAAAAACATCAAACCCAACATCTTTTAAAGACCTTTGACCAATTAGCTTACTTCCGGTCCTATGTAAAATACAAGAAAAAGATAATTTCGCACCAATTTAGTAATTTTGTTTATGAAAATCAAATACTAATTGTAGACGACATTTTAACTGTTACAGATAGAGGCCAATCTCTAACCGTTGTTGTCCTGTTAGATTTTTCGAAAGCATCTGAAACAATAAATCATTCATTGCTGTTATTGCTATTATGATATTAATACAGGCGTACCTCAAGGTTCTGTATTAGGCCCTCTTTATTTTCTGTGTATACTTCCCATCTCTTATCCGTAATTAAACATTGCAAATCTCATCAGTATGCAGACGATACTCAGTTATATTACAGTTTCCCGCCGTCAGAGGTACAAAGTGCATGTGTTACAATTAATAAAGACTTGAACTCACTACACGAAATGTGTAACAAACATTCCACTTAATCCTGCCATCATATTTGTTAACGCAGTGATAGAATTATTGCATCACCTACATTTCAATCGCAATAAATAATGTACCAATTCCGATAGTGAATGTTGTAAAAATCTCGGATTATTAATGGATGTAGAATTGAGATTTAGAGATCATGTAACACTTAATGTTAGAAAGGCTTATGCGGCATTGACTAAACTATATGCAAATAAACATGTTTTTGATCATCGTACCAAAAAATTCTATGCGAGTCACTTGTTTTATCTAAGTTCAACTACTGCGATGCTGTATATAGCCTATGCATTGATAATTTAACCGCGAACTCAATACAAAAAGTTCAAAAGTCTTGTATTAGATATATTTTTGGCCTAACAAGAAGATCAAAGGTGTCTTATAAGTTAGCTCAAATTGGTTGGCTAAATATGGGTAACAGAAGATATTTTCACTCTGTATGCCTCTACCATTCCATAGTAATAAATCAATCGCCTCCTTACTTACATCATAAAATTAGCTATAGAACAGACGTACATCACCTCAACCTTAGATTTAGGGAACGTTAACTATTCCACCTCATTGTTTGCAATTATATAAAAGAAGTTTCAGTTATTGCATTGCTTCCATTTACAACAGAATTCTCCCTAACTTTAAACAATTGTCTCTCTTAACTTTCAAAAAAGAATGCGAAGGTATTTATTAGACTGCCAATAACAAAGGTATGTTAATTAATCAGTAACATATTTCATTTCATTTTTAAAATTAGTATAGTAAGGTTTGAGCGCTTTACGTGCAAAGTTCAAATTTTTCTTTCTTAAATTTATCGGAATTACTTAAGTTCAGTTTTCTAAAGGTTAGGTTAGAGCAGAGAATAACTTCTGATATTTTACTGGACCTCGCCTTGAAAAGAATTCAAATTTTGTATATCTAAATTTATATTATGTTAATAAAAACATTTTCATTCATTCATTCATTCAAAAAATGGATTTGATCGGTTTTTTCATTCAATCTCTAATAAGAGCTTTTGCGTAATTATTTCTAGTAGGTAATTATTAATTAGTTAACATTGAAATGTAATATCTAGCACATGGCAACTATCCATGAGGTGGTGACACCAACTATCTCTACAGTCTGTATACTATTGGCGCGGAGTAATAAATCATAATTGCTTGAAATAATTCTTTATTTTCTTGTGAAAGCGGTACTTCTACGGTTAAGTAAAACCAATAAATTCTAACCAAAATACGATCATTGTGCCGCTCTTGCAGCATATCGACCCATCTAGGGTCTGAGAACAATAGTTTAATCTTTGTAAACACGTTGCCATCAGCCCAGGTACTGACGAAACGAGAATCATAGCCGTAGATGTGGGTATTATACCAAGATACAAAAATAATGGTATATAATACGTAAGAAGTAAAATTTGTAATGTGATCTACTATACAAATAAAATAAATAACATATAACCACATAATAATTCATATCAAGGTAGATTTTACTATTATAATATATTTACCTACTAAAAATATGATTTTCCAAACGTATCAGGTACCTACGCCACTGCAATACGGGAGATTCGACAGGTTTATTACTCCGCGCCAATAGTATACTGAGTATAGCTTAGTTAATTTCTTGATATCGAATGTTTAATTGCTATATAATCTTTTGTAGTCGATAGTTGACTAAAAGGACGATCTAATTTGTAATGGGGAGGTGCTATCATTTCTTGTTCTGCGTTTGTGTGATTTTGCATTTATTACATTTTTTGATTTTTTAATTGCAGATTTTGTTGAATTTAAAGATATTTTTATTTTTTATTGTTTTTATTTGCTTTTCTTGAAATCGGACGGCAAATTTTAATGCTAGTGGATTATTAATATTAATAGGATCTTATTGGTCATTGAATAAAGAAGCAAAGACGTGTATGCTTTAAATGTATAAAAATGCATTTGATCGGTTTTTTCATCTAATCTCTAATAAGAGCTTTGCCTAATTATTTCTAGTAGGTAATTATTAATTATAGTTAATATTAAAATGTAATGTCTAGCACATGGCAACTATCCATGAGGTGGTGACACCAACTATCTCTAGCTTAGTTAATTGATATCGAATGTTTAATTGCTATAAGTACCGCTAATGTGAAATTCTGTCACAGCAACAAAGTAACAGTTAGAAGTGTTATCTATTCGTTGACTGAGAACTGAGTTTTTTACCTTCAAAAGTTTATGAATGTTGTGTGGTAAAGTAGTTGATAAAGCAACAAAACCAAAACATAAAAAGAGTAGAGGCACGTCAAAATATTTTGAACAAAAGTGGGAAAAACTCTCTGTTTAAAAATAAATGAGAACTAATAGTTATTTTTGTATCAACGGAATTATAAGGATGTTAATTACCAAAAGTTAAAGATTGTAATCTAAAGGATTGTTAATTCCCCGAGGTCATTAATGGGTCTATTCTGTAAGACTTGTAAGAATTTCACTTATCCTTTATGAGCGGTAAATTTACAAGTGTTGGATCGTTAGTGAACAAGAGCCATTTAGCAATCGCTTGTGAACATTTGGAATTTGTTTGTGAGTTTTATATGAAACTTATTACATGGATCGATCTCTTTTACAGCAAATTTTAGTCGAACTAGACAGAAAATAACAATAAATTTGATTCAATGTATTAATAGTTTAGTAAATTCTTTGAGTTTATTTCAGGGCTCTTCCTGAAGAAAATTTAGAAACTTTAGTTAAGTCAAATGAGTTAGTGATTTTCTTGGTACCCTTCATAAAAAGAACCAATCATTTATATATTCTCATGAAGCATCAAAACTATTTTCCCATGGACATCTCTCTTCACTAATTATTGTTTTTAGTTAAGTATTCACAGGTTTTTTAAATATCAGGTTCTCGGGAATCGAGATTGTATTCATTAGTACGGAAAACCGCGTTGTTGGGCATTTCTTCTAAACAAATTATATATTGTTATTGGGTGGTTTCAGCGCAACTCCGCCTTTCAATAGTTTTGCTGCCACGATTAATCATTTTTTCTGTTTTGCTAAGATTCTATCAACAAACAATAACAAACAAACAATATTTGTCTGTCAAAACGCAAAACCTAGATTATAGGTGACAGTAAGATAATCAGGTAGGGTACGGAAATTTGTACTATCCATCCTAAAATTGAAGGTGGTTTGTTTAAAATAATGAAAAAGGTTACAAAATAGGAATTTACTGACAATCGTTAGCGGAACACGATAACAAAATAATCGGTATGCAACAAATCGTTTATGAACAAATATTTACAGAAAAGACACGTAAGAGTTATGAACATTTTTAACGTTAGTGTATCTAAGGGTTTATTTCTCTTTAATGTATTAGTATGAAATAAAAACATTTACGGTCCAGGTTGGCTAATAGTAAAATCATCTGGTCGCTCTTAATTGAAAGTGATGTTACACTCAAGTGTTAAAACCAATATTTTGCAACCTTCAGTGAGGGTTGCTTCGTCAAACCTAAATCAACGAATGAGCCTATTACAACCGATTTGGGTAACGTTGCTTCAATCAAAACTTTAGTTTTTGTTTGTTGCAATACGACTTCCAGTTAAGAAGGTTTAGAAGTTTTTTCTTTCGGGAAACCTACACCATACATATAGCGCTGAAAAAGTTTCATTTTTAGATAAAAATTTAGAACCAAAATTTTATTAACATAAAAATCATAGTAAATGTTTATTCAAATCAATCATTAATGAATTAATTAGGTTTCTAAACCAGTATACATTTTATTTAAGAAAATAATTGTTTTCATTTTGTAAATAGCATTTTCATTTAATTAAAATTTCTATTAATAAGCAGGAATATGAGTTTGTTATTTGTAAGTGTTAAAATAAAACTGTTAAATCGACAATCTGCAAAAACGTTTATAAAAAGTGTCTCGGTGAACTCAAAAAACATGACGTTGCGGAGTCGTTAAAAAATAAGAACGGTGTACTGTACAATAAACTCAAGGATTTCAACAAACGTATTTTTAAAAAGGTTAAAGTGTGAACAGCAAAGACAGAGGGGAGTTATCATGTAGCGTTCCAAAATTATCGCTACCTTATATTTAAATAAGGCGCGCATTTCTCCCGCTAGTTTGCATTCAATGCATCATGACAAGCAATTTTTTCGGCGAAACGGAGACGAACAGTGGCGACCGACTAGTAGAAGCATGCCGGTGTTAAGTACGTTTTACGTTTTTATCTGTTTCGTTTTGAGTAAAACGAAGTTTGAATAAATAGATTAGTTATATAGCAACTGAAATTGACGAATATTTGTTATCTTTTTGTACGTTTGGTTTCTACGTTTCTGTCGACGGAAAATCGACTATCTACTTTGTTATTAAATTATGAGAGAAAGAAAATTTGTTTTATGAAAAATTCCGCATGCATTACGTCATTCTGAGTGCAGTTTCGTTCATTCAAAGTACCAAGGTCAGCCCAACTACCTGTTCGAGTTTCGACAAAATTCAACGTGCCTTAACACAAGGAACTCTAAGTAAGTGCTTAAAATAATATCAACAATTCTTCAAACTTTCCGTGCGTTGAAGTTAATTTTTGACAAACTAAAGTCGGCCTAAACTGTTAGTAATTAAATCGCAGTCGTGGTTATCTATGTCCTATCGCATTAGTCTGTACGTAATAATTAGCATTCGTTGTCGTACCTTAACTGCAGTAGTTAGGCGAATTTACAGTTTAATATCTTAATAAGTTATTTTAGTTTAGTAACGTTTTTAGCGCTTGTGAAGGATCCTTGCGTTATTCGTTCATAGTTTTAAGTTCATTCAAAGAAATTCAATCTTTCATTTAATACCGTAGTTTATAAGTCAATTCATTAGTAGAGTAGACAAATGTCAATGTGTTTTGTTTATTATTTAATGCTGAATTTTATTTGATTATTAGATTTATATTTTTTGTAAAATTTGTTATTATTCCCTTAAAGGTTTTGTTTTTTCCCCTAATAAATAAGCTGGCGCTCATTTATTCGTTATTATTTAGGATTTTAGTTGAGAAGCATCTCTATAAAAGTAAGCAACAAAACATAAACCAAAAGTAAACATTCCCATGACCCCTTAGAGTCTCTGTAGCATTTATCTAAGTTTTAGGCAGTGCAATTTAAATGTGTTTTTAGATTAATAAGTTTTTGGCCATTACAATTATTGAAACCGCAAAGCGTTAACATGTAAAATTGGACAAGCAGTGATTGAATGTTGAGGTATTAAGACTTACAAGACGACGTATGAACATTGAAGTGTTAACATGTAAAACTAAAAATTTGGTTTTGAACGTTGAAGTGGAAGGTGTTAATAATTAATTCGACAATTAAATAATTAGAGACATTATGTATTTCCGAATGGACGTGTAAAAAGCACTGCAAATAAAGCTCTGATAAGTGAAATACAACTGCTGTGAATAATTTCGTCGATGCTGCTGCGTTATTTATTAAAATTGTTACAAACAATAAATAACAATAAATTAAACAAAGAAAATGCGAATGAAATGTAACCATCATCGAGAAAGTAAAAAGAGTTCATTCATCGGCCGATGTCACCAACAAGCTGTAATTTTACTAATTTCAAGAGTCTTATTGCTAAATTAATTTTTTTTATTAAAAACACAAAATAATCAATTGCAATATGTTTGAAATGAGAAAATTTTCGAATTTGAGTTTCAGTTTACAAAAATAATAGAGAATTAACATTTTGGCTTGTGCTTCTCCCATTTATTGATAATTCCACCAGTAATTTAGCCACAGTTGAAACCATTAACAAGACATAGTAATGGTTAGGACATGTAGTGATAAACACGCAAAATGATAACTTGTGTTCTACTTCGAGTTTTAAATTTTGCAAATACAATGTTAAAAGGTTACGTTTGTTCAACAAGTATCAGATAATAAGCACAATTACAACTTGCATTATCAATGATTTTTGAAGATATGAAGATTGAATGTAGTGTTTTGGATAGTCAAGTGAACTGATAACCACTCTTAATATTTCTTACAAAAATGAAAAGAAACCAATTAATCGATCAATTTTAGAATAAACTGAGTGTGTCAAAACTTCAGTCATTTTGTGGGTATTGTATCAATTGCGCCAAAACAAAAAAAAATTAATTGTGAATCATAAATCGAGGTGGTGATCGGCCAAAACATTATGAAATCTATAAAGACAAAAGGAGGATTATATGTTGGCCGCTGAGTGCAAAGAATCGTTCTATGTAAATAAGGCCAATTAGCAGTTATGAGGAAATTGAGAAATTTTGTATAACATCATGCTTTTATACTCCGCGGAACAACACCCTGATACTAGAGATTCACAACTTCAAAAGATAATATGGACCGTTGATTGATTTAGTTTTCATAATCTTTTACCAAAGACGACACTAATGAAGACACATCATTATTGCAGTTAACAATTGCAAAGCTTCAGTTGATCCATTATTACCATTCTAAAAAATAGGATCGATTAAACCAAACATACCTTAGTTCAAATGTGTTTCCTTACACCTCTTTAAAGTGGTAGAAAATACTTTTAACATTGGGTATATGACTGAAAATTCATCCACATCCACTTCGTAGAAAGTTGAACTTTCTCAGCTTATGAGCCATACTGCTTATTGTAGAGGGCTTTGTCGACAGATTTTTTCGTATACTTATAAAAACCGTGTACTTGTTTCATATCCTAAAATGTATCGATTTTGAGAAAAACGTACCTTAACGTTTCAATGCACTAATTTGAAGTATTTACGAAACACGATTGCATCAAGTTCACACTAATATTAATGTACTTTCTAATAAAATCTAAACTGAATTAAGTTTCCAAAATACTAGATCTTTTGTAGTTTGAATTTAAAATCTCCCCTTCCAACAAAAGGTTCCAACAATCGTCTTTCTGGCACAGATATTTGATAAACATCAAATGTATTGAATGATCGAAATAAGGTAAAATATTTACTGTTCGTATCATCGTTCTTATTTATTTTTGCTAATATATTTATTGCGCTTGTGTTAGCTTACATACAAACTTAACGTAGGTTTTTTGAGACAGGGATATTATCGGTAATAATATCATCTTATCGCAATGAATAAAAAGAAAATAAAATTAGTAACAATTAGATGACACAACGGTCACTTATAATTTAAAAACATTCCAAATTTCCATTTATTTTTACACCGTTAACCCAAAACGACAATAAACGTCAAAAAACTATATTGTTGTACCAAAGTAAAATAAATCTCTAGAGCTAGAAAGTTCTGCATTTAAACTGCACAGATCTAAATGTCTGCCAGAATCAGAAGAGTGAGAATATTAGTATTTTGTAATTAAATTTAATTTTAGAATTGTGAAATTTGATATGGTGGTGAAAAATATAATGTCTTGGTTACCCTTGGTTTTTGTGAGTTTCAGTCACTTTTGCCAACTTTAGTGGCGTGCAATGGTTGTTATTAATTTACGAAATAATTTAAATAATTTTGGGCAACAAACTTAAAAATATTTTTTGTTACATTAAAACAATGAAATATGCTAGTTATTAGAAACATGTATATAAAGCAAGAACTTGATAGACCTAAACTGAAATGAAATCATCTTGGCAGATAACAAAAGGAACTTTATAGAAAGATCATATTATTTAGTATATCCAAGAAAGTACCGCGGTTGAGAAACTAGAATAACACAAACAGATCTTAAATATTGATTTTTCTGTGAGAAAATATTTTTAAACAAAATTGAATTGTTTTTTATCGTTACTGTATCTATCAATGAGTTGTTTATAATAACAAAAATTTGTCATATTTTTTCACTTTTTGAAGCCAGTCAATTTCTAAGTTTTCCTGCGTTATAAACCGTTTTAAAATAAAAATATTAGAATGCCTTTAACAATTTCTAAATATTGAACGTTTGCGATATAATTAAGTATTGTAGTTTTGTCTACAACATTTGGAGGTCCCACCGAGATGGAGAACGTTCAAAATAAATACGATTATAGAAAAATCGTTTGTTACTAATATGGATGTTGTTGTAAAAAGAATTAGAGTAAGAAGTTATTAACAGAACTATCCTACAAAAGCATTTGGCAGCAGTACAACGGTCTCAGGAAAGATTTCTTGTTAGTAGTGATTGCTTTTAGAAGCAAAGCAAAAAATACCGCAGACATTAGTGAACTGGCCAGTTTAGTATTAGAACAAGGTGAATTATATGGTAACTCTGTAGCAATTATTAGTGACATTAAAGAGCAATTAGCAAAACTAGTAATTCATGATGAAGATGCAATTAGTCGTAGTGAAAACAATCTCCACCGTTTGCCAAAGCTAGAACTACCAAAGTTTGGAGGAGAAGCGCGTGAATGGTTACAATTTTGGAATGCTTTTAAATCTATTCATGACGATGACTCCATAACAGCAACAGTAAAATTTCAATACCTGAGCAATTGTATGGTGAATGGTTCGACAGCGCAGGAATTAGTAAAAAGTTATCCGTTGACAGAAAGTAATTACCCTCGTATAGTAACAAGCCTTATGGAGCGTTTTGGACGCGAAGAGATGTTAGTTGAAGTGTATGTTAGAGATCTAATCAGTCTTATTTTACAAAATGCACAAAGCAAATCAGGTGATCAATTTTTTTCGTTGTATACTAAATTGTCAGCACAGTTAAGAGCCCTTGGATCCCTAGGAGTTACTACAGACAAATGTGCGGTTATTCTTTATCCGATGGTCGAATTGGCTCTTCCAGAAAAATATTTGTTGCTTGGGAGAGGCATCGACACCAAAATACTTTGAAATCATCTGATAAAAGTGAAGAAAATTTGGAAATAGTTAATGGAATTTCTAAAGCATGAAGTTGAAGGTACAGAACACATTCGACTTGCACGTCAACCTTTTTATTCTACTGGAAATTTAAAGTCTAAGTTTACAACAAAGGTGCAACCAGTTACTGCATCCAGTCTCGTCGCAATTGAAGTAAAGCCAGGTGATACCTGTGTATTCTGTGACGGAAAGCATTTTAGTGAAAAGTGTTGTAAAGCTGTTTCTATGTCCATAGATGAAAGAAGAAAATTGGTGCAAGAAAAACGTCGTTGTTTTGCTTGTTTAAAATCTGGTCATGGAATAAAAAGATGCAGAGAACGGGTAAAATGTGTTTCATGCGGAAAGCGCCATCCTGCAATCCTATGTCAGCAGATTGGTTCAGTTTGTGATAAAGAAAAGAAATTGAACAAAAGCAATCACAAAAATCTGTTGAACTTTGTAATCACTTGCAATCTACCAATGTAGTGTTTCAAACTGTTTTAGTGAAGATTCATGGAACGAAAAGAAACAAAACGGTTCGTGCATTTTTTGATACTGGTTCACAATGTTCTTATGTACTAAAGAATACTGCTAATGAAGTAGGATTAAAACAGTTGAGAACAAAAGAAGTTGTACATCTGTTATTTGGTAGAATTGAATCAAAGCCTCAGAAGCACTATTGTTATAAAATTCACCTATCAGATATCAATTCCGAGTTTTTATGCAATTTTAAAGTTCAAGATTCTACATATATCTGCGGTAATCTATCTATCGGAACTTCCTCAAGGTAAATGGATTGAAGAGTTGAAAAAAGGTATCACTATACATGAAGTTAACCACTACTCGAAGGAAATTGAGATATTGTTAGGGGCCGATGTCTATGGAAAGTTGTTGACTGGTCGAAAAGAAGAGTTACTTTCAGGTCCTGTTGCTTTAGAGACAAAATTTGATGGACTCTGGAGGAAAATTATATCATATACATTCATTAAGTGACAGTACTATGGCGGTTTTGTCATACCATGTTAAAGATGTATCGATTCAAGATCTTTGGGATTTGGATTTAGTTGGTATTACAGAACCAATGAAAGATACAACAAAACAAGAGTTAGCAGAAGCAGCAATGTGTCATTTTCAAAAACTGTGTCTAGAAACAAAGATGGAAGTTACGTAGTGCATTTACCATAGATAGAAGGGCACTTACCACTTCCAGATTACAAAAGCATTGCTGAAAAAGTTAATTAGTATAAAGGCCAAATTAGAAAAACAAGGTGTTATTGAATCTTATCATACTGTCTTTGCTACATGGTTAGAGATGGAAATAATCGAACTTGAAATAGACATTACATTAGTCATCGTGGTGTTTTAAAACCGGAAAGTGAAACTACGCCAGTACGTCCAGTATTTAATGCTTCTTTTAAAACAAAAGGAAATCGTCTTTAAATGATTGTTTAGAAATTGGACCAAATATGCTTGAAGAAATACCTGCTATTTTACTTCGTTTTCGTTTGGGATTAGTTGGTGTGTCAGCTGACATTGAAAAGGCATTTTACAAATTGAAGTAGTTGATGCTGACCGAGATAGCCTACGTTTCTTATGGTATAAAGATTCACATTTACAAAAAGTTCAAGAGTATCGTCATTGTAGGGTAGTGTTCGAGTAAAATCAAGTCCTTTTCTGTTAACGGCGGTAATAAACCATTTGTTAGAACATTGTAAACAAGAAGACAAACAAATAGCTGCTATTTTAAAGAAATCCTTTTACGTAGACAACGTGCTAACATCTGTATCTTCAAGTGAAGAAGCTTTTATATTTAAAAAAAAATTAGTTAAATTATTAACCAATGCAAAAATGAGTTAGTAGTACCAGTTCTCGGATTATCTTGGAATTTAAAAAATGATCCATTTGAATGTGATATTAGAGGAATTCAAAAGAAAATGGGACAAGGTGTAGTTACAAGAAGAAAGATTTTATCAGTAGCACACAGTTTATTTGATCCAATTGGTTTTTCTTGCCCTTTCACACTTATTCCGAAAATACTACTTCAACAAAGTCACAAAATAAAAGGTGGTTGGGATACTGAATTACCAAAAGATTTAACCAAAGAATTCAATAAGTGGTGTCTTCAACTTAAAGAGGTACAGATGATGAAAATTCCTAGATGTGTATCCGTATATCAAAACATGGAAACCTGACGTTGCACGTATTTACCGACGCTCACATAGCATATGTTTGCGTGTATTTAAAAAGTGGAAAACCTGGATTTATTAAAGTTCAGATGTTGATGGCAAGAAGTAGGGTAGCACCAATTAAAGAAACAACGATTCCAAGGTTAGAATTAGTAGCATGCGTATTTGGAGCTCGCTTATCTAGTAAAGTAAAACAGATGATAAATATGCCTGAAATTCCAGTCACTCACTACACGGATTCAACAACAGCGTTAGCCTGGATAAGAAAAGACAATAATTGGTCAGTATTTGTCACTAATAGAGTTAACGAGATAAGACGTTTAACAAATGTAGAAGATTGGTGTCATGTTCCTGGTAAATGTAATCCAGCTGATTATCCATCACGAGGTTGTAGTATGAGTACATTAGTTGATATTCGATGGTGGGAGGGACCAGAATGGTTGAAACACGAAGAAGATATGTGGCCACATATAACTGTTACTGAGAATATTGAAGAAATCATGAAAGAAAAGAAGAAATTAGTGGTATCACAAATAAATAAAGAAAACATTGATTTGCTACAAGGATTTGCAAAATGTCAGATTATCACAAGATTTTTCGCATTTTAGTGTATGTTCGTCGTGCTATTAATTTGTTTTGCCATAAAAATCTAGAGCAAGTAAAGAAGCAATTTCATTGAAGAATTAGAACTAGCAGAAAAGACAATAATAAAGTTAATTCAGAAACAGAATTTTGATAGACCACGGATTTTCAATTAAAAAAATTACACATTTTTCAAGATAGAGATGGAATCTTGCGGTTAAAAACACGTATATTATTGAAGACAGATGAGATTGGTTCTTGTCCAGCAGTTCTACCTTCCAAAGACACCATCGTTCACCATTTGATTTGGAAAATACATGTATTTTCATGCCATGCTGGAATCCAAATTATGATGAACGTTATCCGAGAAAAGTATTGGATTCTTTATTTAAGCCGCACAGTAAAAAATGTTATTCGTAGTTGTGTGAAGTGTTTACGATATCGTAGTCAACATGTTGAAGTTCCAGAAGGTTCATTGCCAGAAGATAGAGTAATAGTTGGTGCAGCTTTGCAAGTGACAGGTGTTGATATGGCAGGTCCACTATTCACAAAAAGAAATAAAAATATGGATTGTTATTTTTACTTGTGCTACGTATAGAGTAATTCATTTAGAATTATGTTCCATTATGAATACCGAAACTTTTATTCAAACTTTTAGGAGATTTGTTGCACGTAGAGGAAGACCCGCAACAATTTACTCAGATAACGGTTTAAATTTTGTTGGATGCAATAACCTTCTAAATAAAGTAGACTGAATAAAATCACAAATTTTGCAGCTATTCAGAAGATCAAATGGAAATTTAATCCTCCAACAACCGCATGGTGGGGTGGATTTTGGGAGCGTATGATCAGAATTGTCAAAGATTTATTGAGGCCAGTACTTGGATCATCCGTGTAACTAATGAGGAACTGTCTACGTTGTTGTGCGATGTTGAGTCTGTAGTAAACAATCGACCTTTGACCTATGTAGATGAGGAAGAACAGTTATTACCATTGTCTCCAAACAAGTTCCTTACCAATTGTGGGACAACGGTGTTACCTGATGTAGTGCGTTGGAGAGAGATCAGTTAACGGCACGTTATAGAAATATGCAACATTGTCAAGATGAGTTGCGAACTAGATTCAAAAAGAATACCTGTCGATGTTAGTTCATAACGAAAAAGAAAAAACGTTGTTGTCAAGGTAGGAGATGTAGTGCTAATTGGAAGTGACATCCAGAAAAGAATGGATTGGCCAATGGGATTAATTACGGAGACAATGCCAGGGAGAGATGGCGTAATAAGAGCGGTAAAACTTAAGACGTCAAGTGGTACTTATATTCGACCTGTTCAGCGACTTTATCCACTAGAAGTAAATAGTGAAAATATGTGTAGTAGTTGTGTTTATCAAACTCTTGTTTCTCCGAATTTATAGTAGGTTTTTTTTGTAAAATTTGAACTGAGTACTCATTTAGAAATTCCATTTTATTTTTAGAACAATGAAATTTGGTGGGAGAATTTAGTAAAAGTTAAAATAGTTAACGCTGAAATATGTTACTAAAGTCACCATTATTGTAAAACAGTAAATTGTTTTTTTATCGTTACTGTATCTATCAATGAGTTGTTTATAATAACAAAAAATTTGTCATATTTTTTCACTTTTTGAAGCCAGTCAATTACTAAGTTTTCCTGCGTTATAAACCGTTTTAAGGTGAGTTGGGAAGGCTAATTGGCGTGTTTCTGTATCGTGAGATGTCATTCTGCGTTTAACAGTTTACAACCATTGTTTACGTTGTTATTTGTGTAAAACGATATTGTGTTTGTGATAAAATTTTGTTTTGATAACTAGCATAATTCATTATGAAAAATAGGTTTTGGTAAGTTTACACAACTTGTCGGCAAAAGGTCACGCCACTTCTCGGCGACATATAAAATTTACATTAATTTTGGAAATATTTTAAACTGGTTATTGTTAATTGTTCGTACAATAATGTAAATTCGTGGAATTTTTTCTTTATAATTCTAATGTACCAACAAAGTTAAATTATTAACCTCTCTCATGAAAAAACACGTTTTTTTGTACAAATTTTATTGTATCTCAAAACTAAGTTCAATTTGACTAAAAAGTCATGAACATCAAAAATGTGTTTTCCGTTAACTGAATTTTTTTAATGATTTTTGATCTTGTAGTTTTTCACAAAAAAATAAAATATACAATTTTTTCGCAATTTTTCTCAAATATTTAAAATCCGCAAGTTCAAAAAATTTTTTTAACCTGACGTTTAGATGCACATTAAAAACGTATACTCCAAATTTGAAAAAATTAAACTATAAATAAATATTCCAAGAGCCGTACAGTGTAACCTTAAAATAAAAATATTAGGTTGCCGTTAACAATTTCTAAATATTGAACGTTTTCGATATAATTAAAAATTGTAGTTTTTGTCTACAACAAAACAATTTATCTTCTTAAAACAAAAGTCAACTGTATTTAGTTCGTTTAAAACAAAACCATTCGCACTTTAATTAAAAATTTCAATTAGCCTACACTGTCAGTTTAATAGCTCAAAACATTAGATGATGGACAGTAACAGTTGTCGTTGACATTGCCCATTTCTCTACAGCATAACGTAAAATCTAATCAAAATCAATGCCGCAAAAGTTAAATCCATTGATATATTGAAATTTGCGTTGTAAATTGTAGTCGTTTGTTATTTGCTTAATAAAAGGTTTATTAAAGAACAATGTTATATAACATTGCGTTATTTTTCTTTTTCAAAGTTTATTATATTTCAACTTTAATTTGATTTCATATTTGATAGTAATATTACAGGATGTTAGAGAAAATAATATAACTTTTTTAATGAAACTTGTCATGATCACAAAAAGTTTGTGTTTCACACGTAAAATTTTAAAATAGGTACGTTCGTTGAAATAAATTTAATATCGGATTGACGTATAAAATAATACAAAAAAGTTCAAATGAACTAAAATTGCTGTATCGGAATTGTTAACAAAACTGAGGTTGTCAGTATCAAAGAAACCCAAAGAAATGTTAAATGATCAATACGTCTGGATTTCAAACAGACATGTCATAAACATAAAAATTTTTTTCCTTTGTTAATTCACTTCTTATTTCAATTACAATGCTTTGTTTACTTTATAAATATGTATTAGTTTATTTATTTTCATTATCCAATTTTATATATTATGAAACTGTTCTCGGTCATATTTTTAATATTTTGAAATTTAATTTAATTTGCTCGTGTTACTACTATTTTTTTTGTTTTGTGGTAAACTAACAGTTGGCTCAGCAACTGATAGATTGTTGCTTATATTCGTAAGTGTACACTCATGAAATTTAAAACTTGGACACCACAATTTCTGTAAACAAAAGTTTGCACATTGTGAAGCGGGCTTAAGGGTATCATTTACAATTCTAACAGCAGGTAGTCTCAGCAGGGGTTATCTTATTGAAGGACTGTAGAATGAATCATTACACTAAGCACGTTTTAGAAAAGGTAATTTACGTTGCTTAAGCTCGATTAATTATCGAATCAAAATTTTGTTTAGGAAATGTTTACAAAATAAAATTAGAAATAATTTTGATTTAAAAAGTCTACAAGCAATAACTTTTAAATTAAATCAAAAACTAAACATGGTTATTTGGGTTGACTGATTATTACTTATTTTTAAATAAATCTAACCTACTAATTATTGTAAGTTATTAAAAAATCATTAAACTCTCTATTCATAATATTTAGTCCTTACAAAATGTATATTTTATGACGTTTCATTTTTTTCTTTTTGATTCATATCCCGATAGTTAATTTCATCATATCCCGATAGTTAATTATCGAATGTTCCAAGAAAATATGTGTAAATAGTAAATGGAATCTACTAACGTAACGTTAAGTCGTTAATTATAGTTACATAACTCTCTTTTCATAAGATATAGTTCATATTAATATGCTTATTGTAAAGCTTCGTACACACCTGAACAACAAACCGAGGAACAAACAGAACAACGAACCAAACGGCAATCGGAACATTAATTTGGACGGTGCTACGTACGAATTTTAGAACAGATTCGCAAGTCTTGATTGTTCCACAAACGGTTTGCGGCGTTCCCGCAACTTGTCGGTTTTTTCTCCGACATCAAAGAAAATGCGCGCGAATGCGTTTGCAGGTTTGGACGAATCTAAACAAAACGGCGAACAAACTTATGCGGGAGAATTAAATTATTTATTTTGTCCTTCCTTTTGTGGGTTTGTTGTGTTTTAGGTAATATTATGGAGTTGACAGAAGAAAAATGTTTTAAATTAATCAGTGTTTAAGAATGCAAGAAAAAAATGATGTCCCTATTAGCATCATTTGGGCGGGAAATTTCCAAAATAAAAAAAAAACGAAGTAAATTATAATTTTTTACTCTTCTTTGTGCGTAAAAATTTGGTTGGCACTATCTTCTTGTTTTCCGCAATTTTTCTTCTCAATAATAAATATATATAAACTGAAAACTACTGAAAATAATTATGGAACAGCACAAACGTTCCGTTTGTTGTTCGGATTGTGGAAATCATAAAAGATCGTTTGTCGTTCTGTTTGACTTTCGGTTCGTTGTTATGTTTGTTGCTCGGTTTGTTGTTCAGGTGTGTACGAAGCTTTACAACTTAAGCAACAATTTTTTGGCGAATAAAGATTAGTTTGTGATGTAATATTAGAAACACAAATTTATATCATATCAAATTTATGACAACTTAAAACCAAGAACGTGTATGTTATTAAGGAAAAGCGCAATTGCAGTGTAAATATTTATAATTAGATATTTTCGAAAGTTTATAAGTCCTCTATTGTAATCTTAATACTTAAAAGAAAATCCTGTCCATTAGCATTATAAGGAAATGGCTTTTACTTTATGAATAAGTTTCAATAACAATAGAATATCCTTGCATGTTTAATTTACTTCTTTTGAGTCATATTGCTCTAAGGGTTGTTACATTGGTCATTAGAAGTATGTAATAAATAAACAATTACTGTTTGAGAAGGGGTAGTGTGAACCAATAAATAAAGTAAGAAATGTAAATTCCATTTTAGTTTAAAATTTCAAGTGTTAGAAAATGCCACCTCATCTCGGTGCTGATTTGAAAGCGCGGATTGTTTCCGGAATTATCGGCGGGCCGTAGCGTGCGTGAAATTTCACGTATGTTAGATACACCAAAAAGCACCGTAGGGCATTACCGAGTACAAAGTTGTTATTTTTCTGTGAATGTGTGGGGTTGGGTTAGCGCGCGAAGTCCAGGAGTTTGTTGGGCTATCAATGGACGTCTTGATTCTGCTGCGTATTTAGATATTTTGGAAACTATTATAAAACCTTCAGTCAAAGTGTTTTATCCAGACGAAGATTATATTTTCCAACAAGTAAGTATTCTTATTTCACTATACTTTCTCCAAAAAATAGTTTGGGATCCCCTATTCATACTTCACGGGTTGTGCGCAATTGGATACGAGAAAATAACTTGGAGCTGTTACCCTGGCCATCAAAAAGCCCAGATTTTAACATTATCGAAAATGTTTGGGCTCGAATACTTGCTGTTATATTATAATTATATTGATACCTTGATAGCGTCAATGAGCAGACGCCTCCAAGAATGTATCAATAATAATATGGAGGTCACACCCATTATTGATTTCTTATATTTATTTATATAGTAATACCTTTATTTAAAAAAAAGTTTTCATTTAATTTTAAACTATAACTTGGTATCTTAATTATAATTATGTAATAAATTCTTGTCAAAAACTAAATATATACGTTGACAATAAGAATTGCCTTAGTTTTTATTTTCACTTTTATATTAACTACAGAAAAAATGAAACGTCATAAAATATACATTTTGTAAGGACTAAATATTATGAATAGAGAGTTTAATGATTTTTTTAATAACTTACAATAATTAGTAGGTTAGATTTATTTAAAAATAAGTAATAATCAGTCAACCCAAATAACCATGTTTAGTTTTTTGATTTAATTTAAAAGTTATTGCTTGTAGACGTTTTTTAAATCAAAATTATTTCTAATTTTATTTTGTAAACATTTCCTAAACAAAATTTTGATTCGATAATTAATCGAGCTATGGTGTTTAATTAGCGATACCTTCAAATATATTCTTTAAAGAAAAAAATTAAGTAAGCAACGTAAATTACCTATTTTCTAAAACGTGCTTAGTGTAATGATTCATTCTACAGTCCTTCTATAAGATAACCCCTGCTGAGACTACCTGCTGTTAGAATTGTAGACGATACCCTTAAACCCGCTTCACAATGTACAAACTTTTGTTTACAGAAATTGTGGTGTCCAAGTTTTAAATTTCATGAGTGTACATCACACATGGTAAAGTTCTTCATACAGGTATACAACTTTTATGTATTGAAGTAAACTTCTTACTTTTTGTAAACACCGAAAATATTTGAAATTTCTCCCTGAAGTCCGAATATTCTGCTAGTATTAGCTAAAGCTTGACATTCTTATTATAATGTTACGGTTAGTGTATCACCACATCTGCGACAAACTGGACGATTAGTACATTTAAGCAAGTAAGTATGTGTTAAAGCCGTGTGTCCAATTTCTTATTATGAATAGTTTTGACAAAACTTTTTTAGGAAGGTCTGGAGGTTTCATTGCCTAATACCTGGCATGATATTACGAAGGTATTATCAGCTTCTTCATTACCATACTATATACCAATGTGACTGGGTGTCCATAAAAAGGTAATTGTTTTACCAGATTCTTCAATTGACAAAAGCGTAGAATAACACCACTCTGTCACTGGGTCATTTATGTTATAGTTTTGAAGAGATTGAAGTGCAGATAAAGAGTCACTAACAACACAGAAAACATTACTTTCACCATACATTTCACAAAACGTAAAACTTACTATAAGCTGTATTGTTCATTATAGAACACAGACAATTCCGATGGAAATCCCCAGGTACGTCAATTACCAAGAACATAAACGGCACTTCCCACACTCTAATTTGTTTTAGAGCCATCCGTGTATACGAAACACGTGTTAATTATTAAACTAATTATTTCATTGAAATGATTGTGATAATTATTGGATTTATACTTCTTTTGAATTTGAAAAGCGTATAACGTTGCCACGGTAAAATTTTCGGTTTTAATTTTTGGAATAAAAAAAGAAAAACAACACGTTGCTAAGAATATATTAACAATAAGCATGAGTGCTAGTGCATCTGCATGAATGCTTTTGTTAAAAATATTACTTTGCATTGTCTTTTGATTTTTTCACAGAAAAAATTAAATGCCTGAAATGGTATTTTGGCAGGACTATTTCATGAGTAACAGATTATTCTGCATGCATTTGTATAGGTATTAATTTGAAAACTGAAAAATAGGTAATATTTAATCACAAAATACTACAAACTTAATTATTTATGGTATAATTAAAATATAAATTGCAATTTTGGTACACAGTAGGAGTATTGTAATTTTTGGTGACAACAACTGCCAAGTTTTGCTGCGGGAAACTCAAGAAAATTGCTGACAGCTGCTGTCATACAGTTTTTCCATCTAGATACCATTTGTAATTCAAAATTACGCATTTCTTATTGGTGGAAATTAAGACTAGGTAAATAGTCACTTAGTATCGCTCCACATAAAATAGATAATTTGATGCGTGTGATTAGCTGCTCTACTAGTTATGTAGATAGTAAATAATTTTTCTCTAGTTTATAGTGGCATTACGTTAGTTTTAACATGAAGGCTATCCACTGGTAAAGTAGAAAAAGCACCTAAGCAATAACTCTTTGCGCGATTTTGAAGTGCATCTAGTTTTTTTAACATAGAAGGTTTGGCCTAGGCATAAACACTACAACCATAATTAATTTTAAACAGAACAAAACTTTTATATATTTTAACTAAAGTTTCCGTATTTGCGCCCCATTTAGTAGTGCACAGACATTTGACAAGAAAACACGAGATATGGAGTTGTTATTTAACAGAAGAACAGGGTTGTAGTGTGGTCGACGGAGTCTGCAAAAATTTACACATTTGGTTTTAATGTGTGAAAATGTAAGACCTGACTCGTTGGCTTTATTTACAATTTTATTTATGTTGTTTTGTAGCTTGCGCGTGATGTTACCTACACTGTCTCCAAAATTTAATATGCATAAGTCCATAGAAAAGGGTGAATATTCAAGGAGTTCTTCCGTCTCAAAGCTCACTTGCTCTTGATTTTAAGTTGTTGTCGGAAATCAAATGTATAAATATTTGTGCTGCTTACCCGAGAAAAATAACTGACAAATGCTTCAAGAATCTGAGCTGTATCATCAATATTGTTGTTATCCGCCAGCCTAATCTAATTAATGTATTCTCGTTTTTTGTTATTAGTAATTGTTTGACTTTGCTCCAAAATTCCTTGATTTTGATGTTTTCTCCAATGGAAGAGACATATTTTTGCCAAAGTCGCGTTTACTTTGGAGTATTACTCGACGTGCACTAGCTCGATCCCTTTTAAACGCAATAATATTTTCCAGTGTCGGTACTTTTTTGTATTGGTTAAAAGTGTTTTTTTATTTTTTATTCCTTGCTGAACTTCTTAATTCCACCACGGTACAGATTTTTTCAAAACATGTACTTTTGATTTTGGGATGGCTTCTCTCGCAGCCTGGTAGGCCCATGATGTTAGATCTATCAAAGAGATTTCTTCATTTAGTACAAGACAGAGCTCTTAAAGTTTGCCAGTTTGCACGGTCATATAACCGTTAGAGGGTATAACATGTGGTTGAGATATTTTATCAATTTCAAGAATTATGGGAAAATGGTCACTGCTGTATAATTCACTTCCTACCTTCCATTCAAATAATGGAGAAAGTTGGGGTGATATAATACTTAAGTCGATAGCCAAAAAACCTCCAGTGCAAGCTATATGATAAGTTGAAGAGTCACCGTTAAGTAGCAGAAAATTATCGCTTTTGAGAATACTAGCAACTTCTATTCCTTTTAGGTCAGTCTTTGTTAATCCCCAAAGTAGATGGTAACTGTTAAAGTTGCCCAAGAGTGCAATTGAGCAGTAGCTGATTGATTAATTGGTTGAGATCTTTTTTCAACCAATTGTGGCTGAGGCAAATAAATACAACAAATTGTCATTTTGATTGAAACTTCAATGTGAATTGCAACGGCTTGTAGGTTTGTTAGGTTAATTTCACTAGCTGCAAATTTGCTCTATGATTGTAGCAACTCCTTAATGGAAGCATAGTCACCTTTGAAGATTTTTCACAAAGATAGTATAGTTTTTTAGTGCATACGGTTGACCTGCGTAGAGATGAGTTTCTTGTAGACAAATACACATTGGGTCATAGTCCATTATTAAGCGCTTAAATTTACAGTGACGTGTTACAACTCCATTACAGTTCTAGTGAATTATTTTGTTTTCGTTATATACTTGAGTCATTAAAGTGTAAATATTCTGTAAGGTAGATAACTAATATATATAGCGTCACACATAATAAATAAGATATAAATAAATAACAATTATTAATGTATATAAGGACCTGCACAATTGATAAACATATATATGACAGAAAAAGAAAACTTTTATATAACCTCGATGTGTGGATTCTCTAGATGTAGACTGAAATCTCACATTATCTTATCTTTCCTTGGTTTATCTTTTGGCCAACTTTTTGGTTTCTTCGCCATTTTAGTCTTCCTTTGCTGACTAAGAATGGGCTGACTGTCGTTAGAGCAAATCTTTTCTCTGTTGATCTTTTCTTTTTTGTTTTCTCGATTAATGTCGAGTGTCAGCTTATTTTTTAATGACAGCAAGTTCTGTGCTATCGTTCCTCAGGACAAACACAGCTTTCAGCGTATCTACCAAGCTACGTAACAGTTCTCTTGTCAAGTCTTTTACTTCCATACTTTTAATTTCAGAGTTAACGGTTTGAACTACTTGGATGGGTACGGGCGCAAATGGGGCAATTGGAGTTACCAGTACGTCCACTTTTTTCTTTGCATTAAAGTAAGACAACCTGTAAAGTATCTTGACTGCTTGAATCTTGATTTCCAACTTAAAGACGGGGCAGATTTTTGCAGTGGCTTTATGTGGCCCTTGACAATTGGGGCATACAATAAGTTCTTCACACTGATTACCTTAATGTGTGAATTTTCTACATATACAAAGCTTATCGTACTTACAATTAACTGACGAGTGTTCAAAACTTTGACAATTAAAGCACCTTAAAGGGTTTGAAATTTATATGCGTACCTGTTATGGATAGAACGCAGCTTGGATTGTCCTGGAAAACTTTGTAACATTAAAGGTAAGTATATGATTTGGAGTATCTATGAATTCTCCATTCCGTTTTGTTCTAATCCGCCTGACTTCCACTACACTTTAACTTTTTAAGTTGTCTTTGATCTCCTCAATGGAGCAGTTCAATAAATTTCTGCAGTATATTACTCACTTTGATACATTAAAAGCACCGTGTGGTACAACTTTAATCTCAAAACCACCAAAACGCTGATATTTAATAAGTTGTGTAGATTGGTTACTAGAAACTGTTTCAATCACCAACTCTCTTGACTTTTTTTACTTTTTTCACCTTTATAATTAGCTCATGCAGCATATTTTTACTTATAAGGAAAGGACTTACATTTTTAAAATCACTTTCCTTCCTTTTAAGAACTAGGAACCGGGACACAAAGTCCTCTTCTCACTGGTACCAATATTCTTTTTTAGTGGAGGAAATTCCACCTCACTAGCATTTGGTCTTGGGTCCGGCCCAGAGTCCCCCGTCGCCCTGGTATGCATTTAAATTGTTTATTTCATGTTTGGATTTTAAAGCTTCTGCCAGCTTTGCAAGGTAAGAAAGGAGCGGACAACATCAGCGGAGCTCTGCCGAACCATTACTGGTTTCATTGTTGCGCTGAGTGACCAATTCAAAAGGAACATAATATAGAAACATATACAAGTTAGTGGACATGAAAATGGATGATGGATAGGAAAGATTAGGAAATTCTAAGGTCCATGGTGGCGCAACTCCCCAAAGTCTGACGGATAGTCAGACCTTTGCGGGTAATATCAATTATTGATGTACAAACTACTGTGTGTGGTGAAGAAGAATTGGGGTGGGTTAGTGAATGCTTTAAGCAACGTTCAAAATTTTGTGTTTGAAAAGCCCCAAACTTGTGTGCCAGTAGTTAGTAGGTAATCAACGTGGTTTAGTGTATGTGAAACGAAAATGTTAAAACTCGACAATTGAGAAACAACGAAATTTGACAATTTCGACAAACCTTATCAAGTATGTTTGTCATTAGGTAGCTTAACGTATAAGTGCGGAATAAAGATCCAATCGCTAATTTTAAATTATCCTTTTGAAATTCCGATTATTTTTATTTTGTAGTGCACATATTTGATATATATTTGGAGGGTCTCTAAAATATATTTATTATTTATTTGAAATATGACAGCACTAAAGAAAATTTAATTATAGCACACTGTGTTGCATGGAATCCAAAATATATCAGAGAACAATTTAATTTTATTAGGATCACCGTTGACATTTGAAGCTACTAGATCATTTTTAGAAGAGAAGATTTCCAAATTGGAATTGTTGTTAGAAAGGCTAAAAAAGATAAAGGCACACGTTGGCTACTTTTACTCAAGAACTGGTTGGTGATACCAAAATTGACCATTCTTTTTCGGACTTCACCAACTTGGTTTTTAAAGACGTTATTGATAAAATAGATTAGTCTATCAAACACACTATGGAATGTTTGACAAACACGAAGTTTAGCTCGAATCAGTAGAACCAAGTCACGTTACCCGTAACACACGGAGGTTTAGGAGTCCGGGAAATTTGATATCTGCCTACAAACCTTTTTGTCTCCTGCAAACAGTATCCTGAGTCTGTCCTCTTTTATGTACCCCTAAGTTCAAAACGTGACTAGGATTATTTTTTATCAGGAGGCCAATACATTGTGGATTCAGTTATATAGCAGTACTCCGCAGATTCCTCATACGCAGAAGAACTGGGACTCTTTTCTGATTGTTGAATACTTGTATAGTTTAAAACATGAGACAAAATCTGGAGCATGGTTTGATGCATTGCCGTTAAGAAACATTGGCACCTTAATGGATAACGACGTTTTTCGGAACTGTATTGCTCTACGTCTGGGTTGCGGTATGTGCGTAAAGTACAGATGTGTTTGTGGCAAAGATCTCCACAGGGATGATCTTCATGGGCTGTCTTGTACCAAAAGAGTAGCTAAATTGTCTCGTCATAACGCTTTGAATGATGTAACAAAATGGAAAACAATAAAAAACAGCAGCCTAGTCTAAAAGCAAGAGTTTAGTTTAGGGTGTGACTGTTATAGACACCATGGAACATTCCTATTGTCAGAATGCTGTTAGAAGACCTGGTCTTGTTGCCGAACTCAAAACAAAAAGGAAGATAAGAACCTACCAGAAGATACGTAATGATTACATACTTGTTTCGTTTAGCATAGAGTCTATGAGGACGTTATGTGAGACTGCCTGAACGTTTATTAAGGATTTGGAAAAAAATTAATTTCGGTTAGTGGGGAGTATAGATCAAAGTTATAATTGTTGCAACGGATCAGTATTACCATTGATTATAAAGTTACTAAAGATGCGCAACGCATATGGGGAAAATGTAACCGACAATTTCACCGATTTGTAGATGGCTCCACTGACAATTTTCAGCGAAATATTTTTAGTTGCTTTCTAGTGCGCGTTGAATTAACGTCACCGTCCGCTCCGAGTTTATAGGTGTCTGGAAGTGATTTGTTATGACAATGGCTAAAGTGCGAGTATGTGAACTGCAAAAACAATACGAAGAACAACAGAGACCAAGGTTTTTTTAAATTCCCAATAAAAGATGTACATCGTCCCAGCGAGTGGCAAAAAAATTGTGGGAACATTGTTATTGCCCTTGTAAAAATATTGACGATTTAGGAAATAAGTTAATTTGTGACGAACATTTCTTAAGGTCGGACATAATTATAAACAATAAAAGAAAACAATTACATAAAAATGCAGTGCCGGTAAAATTCGAGACAGAAGTACATACCTTATGTATTTTATTTTATCTACAAATATTTTTATGTATTAACTTATATTTTATAGTTTTTTTTTAATTTCAAATTGATAAAATAAATAATTATGCCCTCTTTGAAGTGATTCACTACATTCGTCGCGTGTTTATTAACTTCCGTTTGAAAATTGATCGCTTATAATTTCTGATTTTTAATTTATCCAACTGTAAGTTTTGCGCAAAAACAAAAATACAAAACAAATTTAATAACCCATTAACAACTTATTTGTTGTTTGATTACAATGTACTAAAAGTTGTGTGTAATTAATGAGAATTAAAATTTTTTTAAATAATATTTAAAATTAAATACAATTAACCCTCAGAATCAACTTCGCCTAGATTTATTGCTGGTCCGAGCGGAGTACAGACGTTCTACAGCAAAACGTACGTAAGGTATCGGATAATCCTGCACCGCATAAATTTAGAGCATCATAACAAAATGATTCATGTGATTCTGATATTAGCAGTAGGATTCTAGATATGCCTTCACCAAAACAAAGAATACAGTTAACAGTTAAGTGTAAAGAAGATAAAGCGAAATTACTTCGCATAAATAAAAAACTAAAGGCCAAGAATATCCAAAATATGAGATTAAAAATTAAATGCATACCGTAAAAATTTGGCTGAAATATTTCTGCAACCTTAATAAATCCATAATTTTTGTTTTTTCTACATTTAATTCTAATTTTTTTTTCCAAATATCTATTTACCACTTTTGTTATTCCTTTCATTTCCTCCTCTGTTTTTGCCAAGACATATCATCTGCGTAGGCTAGAACCCACACTTTTCTTCTTCCCACCACTATCCCTCCTACCTGCTGTCCTTTAATTTCTTCCTGTAAGTCTCTTACATACAAAGAAAATAAACCAGGGCTCAGTCGACATCCCTGTTTCAACCTTTTCTCTATCCCAAACTCTCTTCCCAGCTTTACCCCTACTCTTGTACTTGTACTCTCTGCACCTTGTTTCTTTGTATATTTCTTCTATTGCATCTATTAAATCTTTGCTTATTCCAGCCTCTTTCAAGTTTTCTCACAACAATCCCTTTTCCACCTTATCAAAAGTTAACCTTAAATCTAAAAATATGCAAACATTTTTCCTCTTTTTCTTTCTTCTTTCCTATCTTCCACTTTGTATATTGGGCGTATTATGGCTTCTCTCCATTTTTCTGGTAACCCTTCTCCTTTCCATATTTTTTTCAAATATTCTTCTTAACCTTTCTCTCATGTTTTCCCCTGTGTATTTCCACTGCTCCCTCTGTGTTTCATCTGTGCCACTAGTCTTTTCTTTTTTAATCTTATTTATCGCTTTTTCCATCTCCTCCTTTCAATCCCTCCTTCTCTTATTTTCTTATTTTGCCTTTTATCATCTTTTTCTTTCTTCCTTCTTCTCACGAACTTCCAAACTTGTTCTTTTTGTTTTCTTCCTCGATCTAACTTTCTAACCTCATTATGAATTCTTCTTTTTCCTTTCTGCATTCTTCTTTAAATTTTATTATAATTTTCTTATATTCTTCAATTGCCATTTTTCCATTTTCTTTTTCTTCTCCTCATTGCTATCTTTGCTTTCTGGCACTTGCATTTCACCATTCATTTTGTCTCTCCAAATTTCCTGTTCTCACTCTATACTTTCTCTTTTCTGTTGCTTTCTCTATTTCTTTTATTATCTTGTTTATCTCCTTCTCAATTCCTCCTTCTGAATTTTGTCCTTTCTCTATCTTTTCCTTGTATCTTTCTATATTTTCATCTGTCCATACCTTCATTTCTTTCCACTCTTTTCTTTTTTCTTCTGTATCATTTTTTTCTCCCACCAAGGTCACTTCTAACGTTTGATGATCAGAGTCTACACTTTCACCAATTTTGAACTTTGCTATGTCTTATATACTCCTTTCATTTGTAATTACATAGTCTATTACCGACTCTCCTCTTCCTCCAATAAACGTATATTCCCCTTTCCTCACAAAATTCTACCAATTTTTTTCTTGCCCATTTATTATTTTATCTATTGATACTCTTTTCTTTACCCGTCCATTTACCATCATCTCTCCTTCCTCTCCTACCCTTGCATTGAAATTGCTTCCTAATATTAGTTTTTTTTCATCTCTTTTTTCATTACTTTATCAATTTTTTTCTATTTTTTTTCCATAAATTGTTATTACTTCACACCTTTCTTCTTCTTCTTCTGTTTCTATATTCGTTTTCATCACTCCCATTATTCTTTCCTCTCTTCCCTCTTTTTTTTCCATTCTTCTCTCACCCCTATTATTATTCCTCCCTTTGCTCTTTCCATCTTCTCTGTTTTTTTCATGAACTGTATGTTCCATATAAATTCTTCAGGCATCTTGTCTTTCCACTCTTCCCAATCTTTCTCTACCATCCAGGTTTCCACCTGCCCCACCATTTTAAAATCCCTAATATAATTCCAAAATTCCCTTCTTTTGTTTTTTTATTCTGCCACATTCCAAAATAATATCCTGTTTTTTCCTGTCCTTTCGTCCTTCTCCTTCCACCCACATTTTTAGAAATCACTTTTTCCCCTCCCTTTCCATATTTTTTGGCCTCTAACCTTATCTTTGTTTTTATATCTCTTTCCTTTTTCATGTTTTATGTGCTCGTCAATATAGATTCTCGTACCTCGTAACTTCTTCTTATTTCGTAATATTTCTAATTTTTTCTTCTAAACTTCCTACCTTTATTAATACTATTCTCTTCTTTATCTCTCTAGCTTCTTCCACTTTTCTTCCAACCCCTTAACATATCTTGGACTTGAATCTTTATTTCTTGGTAGTTTCCGTTTACTTCCAACGCTTTCACGACTAAATTTTTCTCCTCTTTTCTTTCTCTATGTTTTCCACTTTTCTTTCTAAGTTTTCCACCTTTTCCTCTAATTTTTTGCACTTATTTTCCCATTTCTCATTCATTGTCTTCATTTCCGCTCCTAATTCTTTATTTCCCCTTTCGTTCTTTCTTGGTTTATTTTTATTAACTTAATTTCTCTTAGCATCTCATACATACATCTCGTATTTGATCTTCTTCTTGCCTCCCACGTACTTTTTTTTTACTTTTTCTTCATTCTTACGGTGTTTCTCTGGCGATCTACCCATCTTTTTTACTTCTTCTGAATGCATTAAATAACTCTTCTTCCGTCTTTCTTTTCTCGAGTCCGAATCCTCTGTGTCTGTTTAATCCCACCCGTTATTTTATGTAATTGGCATAAGAATAATAAGAATAACTTCTTCTTCCATAGGACGCGATAATATGTGAGGAAAAAGCAAAATCAAATTAGAAATTGAAAACAGTCGTACCATTGATTTCGGAGAAAAACGACGTAATTTTGAATGCAATGATAAGTAAATATTGTTTAGACAAATAAATTGTTTATGTAAGTAAAAACGTAAATAAATTTGATTTATTAAAATTACAGTGTTGTTTTATTAAAGCATTGAATCAATATTAAAGTTTTGAAACAAAATTAAAAAGTAATTTATAAATCTACATCTATATTGAGGCACGATAAATTTGCGAGTTTTTTAATTTAATAGGAGAGCAAATAAAAATGCGTGCAGTGCAGAAATAACCGGAGCCTACCTTAACATTCTTAAACGAAATTGCGGCCTTGAATAGCTTGTAGAAGTTAACACCAATAACAGCCGTGGCACCACAGTCTACGAGTATAGTTTGTGGACCGCGGGTTAAAGAAGGAGAAGCTGGTACACATTTTAACTTACCGTTGCTCATCTTCCAGTAACTTTATAATCAATGGTATTACCCTTCAGAAAGGCAATGATGCTTGCGTTTTAAAACAATTAAAAATACTTTTATGATTCTTATAATATATCTTGTTATTTTGTTTTGAAGGTGTCATGTTTAAATAAAAGTTTTTAGTTATTCCATATTCTATTTATTTCTTGTATTCGTCTTTAAACACTTTTTTTATTTTAAATTAATATTTTCTTTAATATTCAAATAATTTTTTTTATAAACTTCGTTCTTAATTTTCTCCGTTTATTTATTATTCGACGACTCCTGTTTTTTTTTATTGTTCTAGTAACCCGCTCTTGCTAAATTAATTTCATATGTAAAATTAAAAACCATCTCACTAACTAACTAACTTAAACTACACTACTTACATTTTAACAATAAAATATAAAATTGTTGCTGAAGTAAATTAAATGATTTCAAAATGTAAAGGTTTTTCACAGTGTTCTTTCAAACAAAACTACTTTGAACATAGTATCACTTCTGGTTATACCGGAGATGACTATTAAGTCCGTTATTTTAAACAAAAACACCCTCTATATATTTTAAATTATTGTATTCCTCGCTTCTTAAAATTGAAATTATGTAGGGTTGTAAAAATACTGGTATATGTGAAAAAGTTGACAAATAAGAAATGCATATGACATTCCACTGATAAGAGAAGCAAAAGATGAACTCACACAAGCATTAATAGCTATGGACCAAATATTTCAATATGCATATGACATATAATATAAAAAAAATAGTCAAAAACACAAAACTCGATTAGACGACACACCACGATAGATGGTGAAAAAATAAAGGCAGTCAAAGAATTCCTATACTTGGGCAGTATTATCACGGAAGATGTTATGCAGCCAAGATATTTTTCTCCTTCCTGGACCTCTTCTTCCATCGATTTTTCCTGGATGATTGTCTGGAGTAAAGAGTACTTGAGTCGTTTCTCATGATATGGCCCAGATACTGCAGTTTTCGGATCTTGATGGTGTTCATAATTTCTTTTGTTTATTCATCCTTCTTAGTACTTCTTCATTAGTGATATGTTCGGTCCATGATATCCTCAGCATCCTTCGATAGAGTCGCATTTCGAAGGCTTCTACTTTCTTGGATGTGGTTTCATTGAGTGTCCAAGATTCTGTCCCGTACAAGAGGATAGAAAAGATGTAACATCTGAGAAGTCTCATTTTTGTTTCCAGTGTAAGATCATGGCTTCTGAAGAGTTTGCTCATTTTGTTGAAGGCGGCTGTGGCTTTGGCGATTCGTGATTTGATTTCTTGAGTTGTGTCCCAGTTCTCATTTATACGTGTTCCCAAGTACGTGGTGTGTGGTACTCTCTCTATTGGCTGGTTGTTGATGGATAGCTGGATGTTGTCGATCTTGTTTTTGCTAATGACCATAATTTTGGTCTTTTGTATGTTTATGTCCAAACCATATTTCTTACTAACTTTTGCTATTTTGTTGATAAGTTGTTGCAGTGCTTGTGGGCTATCTGCGAACACGATGGTGTCGTCACTTTCTTCCCATTTATTGAGATGCCTTCTTCCTCCTCGTCATCGAGCGCTTCTTTAAAAATCTGTTTGGAGTAGATGTTGAATAGCAGGGGTGAGAGTACACAGCTCCTCGCATTATTTTGACGGCCTCAGTTGTTTCTCCGTCGACTCTCATTGTTGCCGACTGGCCCCAGTACAAGCTACTTATGACATTCAGGTCATTGGTATCGATCCCTGTCTTCTTTAGTATTTCCATCATTTTGCCATGTTGAACCCGGTCAAATGCTTTGGCGTAGTCAATTAAACAACAGTAAACGTCACGGTTAACGTCTCTGCATCTCTGGACAAGGACTTGGACAGCAAAGTGCTTCTCTGGTTCCCATCGCATTGACGAACCCAAACTGGTTTCGGGAGATTAGGTTCTCGCATCGGTTATATATTCTTTTATGGATGACTTTGAGAAAGGTTTTCAGCAGGTGGCTCATCAGACTTATCGTTCGATACTCTTCACATCGTTTTGCGCCTTGTTTCTTTGGCAGTGCAATGAATTCTGAGACTAGCCATTCTTGTGGTATTTTACCTGATTTGTAGATGTTGTTGAAAAGTTTGGTGATCTTCCTCAATCCATTTTCGTCTAGAAGTTTCAGGAACTCTGTCTGGATGTTGTCAGGTCCTGCTGCTTTTCCTTCTTTGCTCTGCTCTATAGCTGCCCTCACTTCTGCTTCCATTATTTCTGGCCCCTCTCTGTGTTACTCCCGGGATCTGGGGGTTCTCTCTATTATCTTCAAAGAGGTGTTCTATGTACCTAGTCCACGTCTTCTTCTTCTCTCCATGTCTACAATGATGTTCCCGTTAGCGTCAACTAGCTTCCCGAAGTTTGTATTCCTTCTTTGTCCAGTGACTTCCTTCACCTTCCGGTGGACGTTAAAGTAGTCATATTTTAACTGCAGTGCCTCTATCTCCTCACAGTTCTCCCTCTGTTCCTTTTCTTTAGCCAATCGTATTTCGTTCCTTATGATGTTGTTTATCCTTTTGTATTCTATGGTGTTATTCTTGTTCAATCTTCTCTCTTCCATTAGGTTTAATATGTAATCTGTCATCCAGGTTTTCTTCTTTACTCTTTGTCCGTCTTCCTTCAGAATAGTTTGCTTAATGTGTTCCACTTTACTTTTCAGGTGATTCAAGTGTTCTTCTACTGAGCTATCTTCTGTTGTTCCTGCCATTGCTGTATTCAGCTCTTTCTTTATACATTCTTTGATCTTCTCGTTTTTCAGCTGTCTTAGGTTAACTTTTAATGGAACAGTTTTCTTTATCTTCTTCATAACCACTTTGAATTTTCCGATGACTGGCACATGGTCGGTCGCATATCTGCTCCAGGAAGGTTCTCATACTTAAGCAGCTGTTTCTGTACCGCTTGTTGATTAGTACGTAGTCTATTTTGATTTCCGGTTATTCTCCCAGGTTTATCGAGCATATCTCCTCTCTCATTCCTCTCTCTCCCAAACCGAAAGACCCGATGAGCTCGGTTTTTCTCCAGCTCCCAACTTTGCATTAAAGTCCCCATGATGATGTTAACTTCTTGTTTGGGTAGCTTTTCAAGTATTTGGGCGACATTCCTGTATAATTCTTCTTCCCTTTCATCCTTATCTGCAGTAGGGCATAAATCTGGATGATGTTTAGATTTACTGGTCGGGCGCTAATCTGTATTAGAAGGACTCTTTCTGAGAATGGGACAAAGTTTATGACACTCCGCGCTATCTCTTTGGTGACAATAATGCCTACACCATTCAGAAACTTGCCGTCTTGTGTTCCTGCATAATACGCTCTGTGTTCGTCCACATCTATCGAACCTACTCCCGGCCACCTCATCTCACTGATTCCCATGATGTTAACTTTCATTCTTCTCATTTCCTTTGTTGCGTTGTTGATATTTCCAGCTTGTGCCATCGTTTTAACGTTCCAAGTACCGATCCTTATTTCTCTGTTCACTTTCATTACACTGCTCAAAACATTTCCTCCCGGAGATCCGATCGAGGAACTATTCCGGACTTGTTTTGTTATGAGCCTTGCCATGATGATTCTACTAAGACTTATCCATTCTGGATCTTTAATGAGGTGGTTTGTCCAAAATTCTTCCTCATCCTTATGCCGTTGGTTACTTGATTGTAATTCATCCGCCTTTGGGGCCGATTTCTCAACCCCAAGACAATAGGGTGCCCTTACTCTTGTCAAACCATCCACCCGAAGCTGTTGGCTGACAAGAGGGATTACTTATACCGGTAATCACTCGGTCGATAGAGGGGGGTATTTAGCCATAACTCACCACGCTGGCCAGACGGGTTGGTGAGTGGGGATGGTAGTAGGGAAGTGATGGTAGGATGATGGTAGAAGGAGAAGTTTGGGGGTGGGACAATGGTTTCCCCTGTATGGACTTAGGAGATAAACCAAGGCTCGCGTGGGCAGGGGCGCCTCCCTGAAGTAGATCTGTCATCTATCGGGATCATAGATGAGTATCTACCCGCTACCCTAAATTCAAGATTAATTAGGACATTTATCATACGTTTAATTTAAAAAAATAGGTGAAAATAAATCTACTGAACATTAATTACGATTTAAGTTAACGCACACCGAACGATACGACAGCATCTTACCACCGTTCGGAATAAAAATTGTTCTATTTCTATAAAAGAACTCAATTTTCTATAAAAGAACTCATTTGGGTAACTAAACAATTAATTTATATCAAATAAATTTTGTTTTTTAACAAATAAAATAAATTTGTATTTTGCAGTAATGCAGTAATAAATAATAAACGACGAAATAATAAATTTTCGTTTGACCAAAAGATTGTCGATCCAACTTTTAATTTTTCTTCTACATTTAATAGGATTGGAAAGTATAATGAAAGATAAAATGGAGAAACACTCAAAAAGCAAAAACTCATTTCAGCAAGTTGTAGCCCAAAGACTTTACATTAATTGAACACATGATTGGAAATATTCAATGCAAGTGCCTTTAACACTCACAGATTGACTATTTCAGCAATTCCTTTACGCCGAGTTATTAGAAATCATATAATTTATATTTTATATACTTAGCAAAAAAAGAAAATATGTCGATAGCAACTACATACGTTGAACAAAAATAATTTGTTCCTTTAAATTTGTAACAATAATACAATTATTGTTAAAAATTCAAAATAATAACAATAAAAACAAAATTTGATTTTGTTTTGCATTATAGTAATTGACATAAATAGAAACATTATGTTTCACAGACATGCTCCTCGCGTGCTTCATGTTAATGAGGTTTCTAGTTGCGCGTTTGCCTTTGTTGCTACTAAGTGCAGAAGTACGACTTTCTGAACGTTCAAGAAGTTTTTAGTATACCGACCGTATAACTTCAAAAAGCAGTTTATATTTAAGACTTCCTTAATCTCAACAGAAAAAAATTATAACATTAATGACAAAAACTCACCTCCAACAAACTCCAATTGTAATATCTGTAGAAAAATACAGTTTTGTAAAAAATATTTTCGGTCATAATCGAAGACTTATCGAAAATTAAAAAAATTTTTATATAATTCTCACGTATTTTCTATAAATATACTTTCAAGTTTCTTATTAGCAAGAAATAAACACGAATGAGAATGTAATAAAAACGAATAGCTACAAACACTATCAAGCGATTTAATACCTAAGGCACGATAAAGCAGAAAGAACGCAAGAATATTATTCATTAAATATAAACTAAATGTTACGTAAACTTTTAAATGAAATTACTTGCAAAAAATTAAATTTTAATTTTACATTCTTGTCACTAGGCACTCAAAATATTTACTTAAAATGCAGACTAGAATAAAAAGTCATTCACAATCTACAAGATTAATGATGAAATTGTTTAATAAATCATCGAATGAAAAAAACTCGTACAGTTAACAAAGCTAACGAGCAGAACAGTCGAGAGAAACTTTACAGTACAACGCGCACGTCAAAAGGTAGAGACAAAATCACAATGCTCATGGTACATTAAAAGATAAATTGAATTCTCTTTCATTTAATATGTACGAGTACATCTTTGAAAAAGTTGGATGATTTACATAAACTTTTAATACATTATAACAAATGCCATAATCCTAAATTTTCAGTTTATGAAAAACTAAGAAATGGTTACAAACTGAAAAATAATTTTATCTGAATACTAATATATTTTATTAAACTGAAAATAGTAATAAAAACACAAAACAGAAGATTTATATGTCAGAGCAAGCTTTTTGCACAGAACTCTACATGACCCCGATACTAGTAAGTAGAACCTTATACAAAATGGGGAACTTTTTTGATCAAAAAAAAAATGAAAACAGAGGCACCTGTAGAAAAAAACATTAAACTAAGTCTGATAATATGCAATTTATTATTGACTTCGTGCAATACTATAAAAACAGTTTAACAATAAACTTAAGACGTTAGAAAAAAACATTTAAATGTACTGTTTAGAGGAGTTAAGAGGAATTGGTTGACTCCCACTAAATAAGGAACATTAAAACAATGTTTTTGTAACTTTTGAACAAAGTAACAAAATGAACATTTCATTTTAACATTGGTTCTACATCACATAAAAATTGTTTCTGAAAAAATATTTGAACATGAAAATATACTAAGTGACATAGAAAGAAGAACACCCAGTAATAATGAATATTTTGTAAATTTTTTTTGGGAATATATTTATTATATTAAGATAAAAAACGATCAGTTTTTCAGCCATATTGCCTCTAGCGTTGTTTTGTTAACCTCATTCAAAAACACTTACGATTAAGTAGCCCTAAAACAATGAATTAAGCATTTGTAAGTACAGTTGTCATTTAAGCGATTTAAATTGCATTTCAAAGAGCTTCTTTAATTCAATCACAATGCCTCCAGTGCGAAGACGCCATAATTTTTGGCAATATGGCGAGTTTGATAGGGGTAGAATTGTGGGATTGCGTGAGGCTGGTTTGTCTATGAGAGATATAGCCGCTAGAACGCAACGGAGTTTAAACACTGTGGCAGTCTGTGTTCGGCCATGGAACCAAGAGGCCGTAAACGAAGAGCGAGAGGTACAGGACGTCGTCGAAGAACCACAGAACGCGAAGATTGCCGTCTTAGACTATTGGCTTTACGGGACCTCTTCTCTTCTACACGGGCGATTGCAGACCAGTGGAAAGACCGATTGGGATGCGAACCGTTTATAGACGGATAAGAACCTTTGGGCTCTTTTCATACCGTCCCCTTTTTTGTGCTACCACTGACTCCAGAGCATCGACGTTATCGTCTAGCGTGGTATAGAGAACGGGCAAAGTGGGACCAAGAATGGAATTGAATTGTCTTTAGTGATGAATCCAGATTCTGTTTATGTATGCATGACGGTCGTGCAAGGGTGAGAAGACGGCGCGGTGAAAGACAAGATCCCCAATTTTCTGTGAATTGTGACACAGTGGAGTTATGGTATGGGGGCTATTGCTATTAGAAGTATGTCACCTTTGGTCTTCATTAGAGGTAACATGACCGCTGCGCGCTACATCCAGGAGGTCGTAGACCCCCATATTGTACCTTATGTTCAGACCATCTCCAACAGCACATTCCAACAAGACAACGCACGACCTCATGTTGCTAGGGTTTCTTTGGCTCATTTTGAGGCCAATCACATTATTAAGTTTTTTGAAGAAGTTAACAGTTTAATTTTTATCAAATTGTGATCGTTTACTAATCTAATACGTATACACTAGTATACGAAAAATTGTTCATATAAATTCATTATTACTGGGCGTTCTTCTTTCAATGTCACTTAGTATAACATTACAAACATATAATGAGTTGAACATGCATTAAACATTATTTGTACGACATTACAGTAAGTTTTTTTGTGCAATATAGTGTTAACAAGCTTTTCGCGCAGAACTCTGCGTCGTGTACTAACAAACGTGTGAAAGAGTATTAAAAGCGTAACATAAAACATTTTGCTCGACAGATAAACAAAATGTTAACAGCGTTACCCACAACTCACAAAATCTTGAGAGAAACGGTGCCAAAAATCAACAACTTTCCTTTCATGCCCATTTTTGTGTTTATTGATGTTTTTGGAGATACTAATATTTTTGCAAATATTCCAAGAATGAGAAAATCTATATAGGTTAACTGCCCTTTCGGATCGCCAAATTGTGCTCAAAATCAAATGGGATCTGTACTCTTATATATAAGACTCATATGCAAAGTTCCATAAAAATCGAACTCGTGGTTTATTTGATATTTCCTCCCAGCCGTCTGTAGACCACACAACATTGCTCTTTGCCCCATTTATAAACGTTACTAACTCCAGTTCATCGAAAAAGAAAAAAATAAGGATCTTAAAATTTTTATTCATAATTAGAAAATGTGGAGTAATAACATTTGCGTCCACATCATGTTTAGATTACATTTTATTTTCACTTAATTTGAGGAAATTCAATGTAATTAGACGCCTTTTACTTTTGTAACTATTTTGAATTGATTTCTATTTACTCAAAATTACTTCCCATTGATACCTAAGTAAAAATTTAAATTAATGATAGGTATGTTTCCGCTGTGGGACCCTACCATCAGGTACAGCATACCCTATAAGTAAAAGCGTCAATTTAACAAACTGAACCACCGCAGGCGCGCTGGTTCGAATCAGTTGACGGTGAGAGATTATTGTATCGAGTCAATTAAAAAAGTAAATTAAGATTACAACAACGTGATCATAATAATATAAAATACTACTTACTTATTTTATTTTATTAATAATTGTAGTTACAATAATTGATTTTTCAGGCCAAATTAGAGTCTTTAGAAGAATGGCAATGATTGTAACTACAATTATTAATAAAATACTCAATTACTTACTAAAAACAACAAATGATAAAGTTGTGTTTTCTTTTAAAAACGATACCAATTTATGTAACACAAAATAGCGATCTGACAGAGTTCGCGCTCTGTCAGATCGCTATTGACATAACATAACTCAGAATTAGTTGAAATTTATTCGTTTACAAAAAACCTTTTATTTCAATAAAGGTCTAGGGTTGTTAACTGCCTGCCGAAAATAACAAGTTTACTATTTTGTTGGCAACCACGCTGGCGCTAACAACGTCGTAGTAATAATAATATGCCCTTCACTTGTCTCGGTGGCCTCCGTAGGTGGGTGATGGCCATCTTCAAGACGCAAAAACTGTTAATTCAATTTGATTTGGAGAACCGCCAAACTACTCCCTCCAGTGGTTACGATATGCTTTGATTTCTTCTTGAAATGTTTATGGAGCGTCCAGATCAAGATTGGTTGGTGAAGTTGTGTTGTAGAGGTTCTCGGAAGGTGACTTTTTTTTAGTTTGCCTGATATAGGTGCGTGAAGGGTGATGGAAATTCTTTTGGAAGGTACCTGGATCTTTATTAAAGGAACTTTCAATCGGTTGATGTAAACTTCTTGATAGCTTCTCTTCACATGTGGCTTCCGCACGTTAGATAACTTTGTATAGTCCATCGTAAGACGGTGTTAAAAGTAAAGAGACAGTATCGTTTTGAATGAATGCTTGTTTACATGTACCTAGTTCTTTTTAAATTAATTAGTCTCTTTTTAGTTGCGTGGTTTGCGGTTTATGTTGGTTGCAAATTGCGCATAATGTTTTAAACGATTTACATATTATTGGCTTTGTGGCGTGTTGCAGTAAGTATTGTCGAAGTTTTCAGGCAATTGTATTGTTGCCATAAACTAGTTTATCAGGTGTTGCGCCGATATCTTCCTCGATAGCCATGCAATGATCAAGTAAGCGTTTGGAAGTATGTCAACACGATTGTTGGAGTTGTAACATTTTAATGATATCTTTATAGATCGGTGTAGGAGATCGATCAACCCATTCCCTTAAGCATGATAAGCGGTAGTCCTCGTATCTTTAATGCCTAGGATTTTGGACAAGTTGTTAAATAAGGTGGATTCAAATTGCTTACCTCTATTGGTGGTGGTTTTTGTGAAGGATGCCAAATCTGGATATTCAACTACTAATAAGGCTTTAGATTGGAATTACTTCAGGTCAACGGGTGAATTTGTCTACGAAGGTCCAACCATAATAATTAAAATTTTGCTGTAAACAACGGCTTCTTGTGCTTCTATGTTTTTAATTTTGACATGCAATGCAATTTCGTGTCTTTTTTTGTGTCGCAACAGGTGATGGGCATACAAATCTATCTGTTATAGATGAGTGGTAGACTTGATGCTGGGGTGTGACAATTCTGGATAACTTTTAAATATGGTTTGACGAAAACGCTTGCATAAAAGAGCAATACGTAACTGAACGAAGCATTTG